>OZ038492.1:110355514-110365514 GCA_964036315.1 Acanthosepion esculentum
GTGTAGAACTACATTAGAGGGACCTGATGGCAGAGCAAGAGGTTGATTCTTTCATGGAAAGCCAAACATTTATTAATTCCGTTTGTGATGTTTTACTTGCATTTTGTTAATGGCGTCTAACTCATCATTGGTTGAACAAATACATTAAAACTGATTTCTCAATAGTAGGTTTTAGAGATGAATGTAGAACTACATTAGAGGGACCTGATGGCAGAGCAAGAGGTTGATTCTTTCATGGAAAGCAAAGCATTTTTTAATTCTGTTTGTGATATTTAACTTGCATTTTGACAATGGCATCTAACTCATCATTGTGTGAACAAATACATAAAAACTGATTTCTCAATAGTAGTTTTTAGAGATCAGTATAGAACTATATTAGAGGGAACAGATGGCAGAGCAAGAGGTTGATTCTTTCGTGGAAAGGGAAATGTTTATTAATTCTATTTGTGATATTTAAATTGCATTTTAATAATGGCTTCGAACTCATCATTGGAGGAACAGATACATAAAATCTGATTTTTCAATAGCAATTTTTAGGATGAGCGTAGAACTACATTAGAGTGACTGGATGGCAGAGCAAGAGGTTGATTCTTTCATGGAAAGGGAAACATTTATTAATTCTGTTTGTGATATTTAACTTGCATTTTAACAATGGCTTCTAACACATCATTGGATGGACAAATACATAAAAACTGATTCTTGAATGGTAATTTTCAGGGATGAGTGTAGAACTACATTAGAGGGACCTGATGACTTGACTTTTTCTATAAAGCAGTCTAGCAACACCACTTGGAAAACAACAATGGGAGATAGAATAATGTTTCGCGCTAGTATTGCAATAATATTACACATCCTTTCAAGTTTCAATGATGGCATCAAGATACAATCAGAGAATTATTGTAAAGAGTCTATTTATTCAAAACAACGCATGTACAAATTCTGAAAATCTTAATGTTGCCCACCTTGCCAAGATAAGGCACAAAGGCACCAAATTAATAGAATGCTCCCTCCCAGTTTGTGTAGATATGAACCTAACTAAATGTTCATGGTCGATCTTTAAAAAAGATGAATATGAAAATGAAAAATAATATTCAAGCAGAGCTTTCGGGGCAATTAATTAAAAATAACCTTCTTCACGTAATGTTAAGCTTGAAACAGTAGAAATATTAAGAAGACCAATTAGTGAAAGCCTGATGAAACTTATGAGATATATAGGAGCTTACATTAACCCTTTGAACCCTGACCACCGCTTTAAAGATGGTAGAGAAAAATTACTTTATGCCCAGCCACCTGTTGAACGGTGGGTAAACACTTGTAACTATTTTTATATCTACCGTGAAACATTATATACCAATTATTTGTATATTTTGACTCAGGAGCTCAGGTAGAAGTGTTAAAATTATTCAGGAACGCAGGTCTCAAAGGGTTAAAAACCTTAGTAGTTTGTTGGATATGGATTGTGTTCTCATTATCTAGATGACAATGGTGTTTCAAAGTGCTTCCAAGTCACGGGATTTTTCTACTCTTAATGTTGATTAATCCTGATTGATCTTGAAAGCTGTCAGTAATATGTTTCTATTAAATACTTAAAAGGCATTTTTCGTTGATGTCGTGCCTTTTTACCTCCCTCTTCGTTTCCCCAGACTGTCTCGTTGTTTTGTCATGCATTTATTATCCTCTTTCCTCAGATTCCCCTTCCCCCCGTTTCAATGAAGGGCATGCCACCCAGCTAAAAAACTTCAAAAATCTTAATTCTATCTTTATGGCCCTATCTAAAACAAAAGACGTTCAAGATTCTTAAGATCCCGAGTATTTTGTTGTATTTGAATTGTGATCTCATTATCTAGAGGACAATGGTGTTTCAATGTTCTTCCAAAGTCACGGAATTTGTCTCGTAATTTCAGATTAATGTTTTCTAGAAAGATCGACTAATAATGCAAATTAGTTACCGCCGTTAGTTGAAACATCAGCACGGCCTTATTCAAGTTTATCTGAAGTTCAACTGTTTGCAGGATTCGTTGAGCTTGATGATTAATTAGAACCGCTCTATCATTGTTGATTATGTGGGCAACCAAATCACACCGTCATCGGTATCAGCCTGAAATATATCTCTTATCAGAGTAGAGAAAACCTTTGTTATAGGATATATATGAGCCTAACTTAATATATAAAATAATAATAATATATTCAGCTATACGGGATACTATACTTTATTTACATTATATCTCCTGTTAATTTCCCTCTTAAGGTTCTCCTCAAGGACACGTGGGACAGTGGGTAAAGGTGTTATTTAGGTTCAGTGACAGGACCGAAAGAGTGTCAGTTCAATACCCAGTTAAGGAGGTGGAGAACTTTCAGAGGGAAATTAAGAGTAGATAACTGATAACTGACATCCATCAAACATGGCCCATGGAACTAGAACAGTCTACCCCAGTGAGCGAAATAAAGGGTTCAGTTCGATATTCCAACCACCTGAAGAAGGCTGGAGCGTACAACGGCCGAAACGTTGTAATAAATATGGCGACAAAGATGAGGATATAGTCCGAATAATGTAAATAGTGTACATAATACCTCATCTCAGAAATATAGACAGATACTGAAAAGCCCAAACGTTGTAATAAATATGGCGACAAAGATGAGGACAATAGTCCGAATAAGGTAAATAGTGTACATAATACCTCATCTCAGAAATATAAACAGATACTGAAAAGCCGAAACGTTGTAATAAATACGGCGACAAAGATGAGGACAATAGTCCGAATAATGTAAATAGTGTACATAATAACACAGCTCAGACATATAGGCAGATACGAGATACTGTGTTAAATAAATATATGTTTATATGTCAAATATCTTTTGAATTAATTTATAAATTACAATTTTTCCGTCTTAGTCAGCTTTTTATTATTTCTTACTACTAGAGGTCGACATTAGAAGCCGTGTGAAAAAAATAACATGATCTCGAATACTGATTTTCTATGCAAGTTGACCCTCTCCACTTGGAAATCATCTAGCTAACATTCATTTCCCCTTCAAACCGGCCTTGTGCCAGTCAAATATTACAAAATAGCAGAGAATCAACCTTTTTTAGGAGAAAGCCTATCTCTCGAACCAAAGACTTTCTTGGCCTTTTTTAGTCACCACAGAAGAGACACTTGTACTGAATATCAGCATCTGGCATCAAACTATTTAGGGTTATTTTTATCGAGAATCAAACATTCACGGTAGAAGTTGGAAGAAAAACAAAATAATATAAAAGCTACGACGCGGGTAGATAGACAAAGAGACAGATACGGATACCCCATCGTAGTAAGTTAACTTCTTATACCAATAATAATTGTCTTGTCAGTAGCAGCTAGAATACAGGTGTATACTTTCAGACTCAAGTATAAACCCGACTAGTTTTTACCTTTTGATTCAGGTATAATAATAAAAAAATTTCGATATTAACCTGAAAAGTCTTCATTTCAAGTAACATCCTCAATATTTCTTAGGCGCGTCTGATTTCAAATGGCCCCACAGAAAAGATCTAGTGATGTGACCTCGGCGGCCACTCAACAGGACCACTTCGACTTATCCATTAACCCCTCTGGTGCGCAACATTTACTTCACCTTTCATATATATATATATATATATATATATATATATATATATATATATATATATATATATATATATGTTGAGTAAAGAAAATCTTTACAGTAACAAATAAATAGGTCAGTGTCTGATCCATACTCCCCTTCCTCTCTATTATTGTAATAAAAATAAATTTAAAAGCATTGCCATCTCTCCCTTCCCTCTCTAACGTCGACCATGTCTGTTCCACTATCTCTCACCCCTCTCTATATCACCTCACATCGGCTGAATACTACGCACCAAATGTGTAACTTTAAATTCAATTTTTTCATACTTGGAAGTGAGGTCTGACGATCCAGGGAACAAAAATCCCTGGGGAAATGAATTATAACCTTATTGAATCTTAAGTTTGTCTGGTTTTCTTAATATATATATATATATATATATATATATATATATATATATATATATATGAAGAAATATAGTCTTAAAGTGTGCTATATTTATGGGATAAAGTGCTCAATATCAGAGATAGAGCGTGTGTAAATATAAAAGTAAACATAGAAATCAACATTGTGTTGACTTCTATGCTGATTTATATACATACATATATATATATATATATATATATATATATATATATATATAAATATATATATATATATATATATATATATATATATATATATATATATATATATATATATTGGGTTGTACGGAAAGTTCATACCGATTTTTACTGATTCATGTTCAACACCTCAGAACACGTCAAATTTATCGACATATATAATCTGCTTAGATTTCTGATTAGAACACACCTCAAACTATCTTTTGAGAAAGAAAGTTTAAAATTAATTCGTGTCAATTTTGTATCTGTATCAAAAATAGAAGATTATAAGTTGCATTTTAGACACTTGATGTCTAAAGACTGTGTGTACGCTATCCCGTGCAGCTGCGCAAAGAAATATAAAGGGGAGACAGGCCGCCCCCTTAAAGTAAGACTTCAAGAACACCAGAAAGCTGTAACACGAGAGGAAGTGAAAAAATCAGGCATGGCTGACCACATATGGAGAGAAAAGGGAGATCACCGCCCTATGTTGGATCAGGTTGAGATCATAGACAAAGAACACCATTCGAAAATTCGGGAATCAGCATATATGCTAGGACACAAAAATATTCTGAGCCGACTAAGCATAGAAATGAATACAATATGGGAACCAGTAATAAGGAGTGCCAGAGAAAAGCGTTGATAACAACGAAAATTGAAATATGAGCTCTGGTAAAAAAAATTGAATGATAACAGCAAAAATTGCAATATGAGCACTGGTAAAAATGGTTTCTGAAGACATTAGGTTTATAATACCCAGAAATCCATGCATAGATGTCCTCAAGGACACATGGCACAGTGGATAAAGGCGTTAGTTAGATCCAGTGAGAGGACCCAAAGAGTGTGAGTTCAATACCTGGTTAAGGCGGTTGATAACTTGGAGAGGGGAATTAACATGAGTTAAATGATAACTGACATCCATTAGAACAGTCTACCCCAGTGAGCGAAATAATAAACCAAACACCTGAAGAAGGATAGAGCGTACAACGGCCGAAACGTTGTAATAAATATGGCGATAAGGATATTAGTCTGAATAATGTCAATAAAAACATTAGCAATTGAACTTATGGTTTTAACAGAGAATTTCAATAGTAAAATCATGAGACCTCTCTGTCTAGTACTGCGCTTACATTCGTGAAGTCAAAGTATAAAGAGGAAATTTAATTAGAACAATTGCCGGGAAATGTTTATAGAAGAGACAAAGTGAAGCTTTACGGCGGTGAGAAAGTGACTGAAGCTTGAAGATTCTTCTTTATATTTCGTCAAGAATCTCTAGATGTAAAACAGAAGAAGCTGACTAAGAAAAATCCAAAGTTTTATAGGTCATGATCTGACATCTCGGCTTCAGTCACTTCTCCCTACCCGCCGTAACGTAGACATAATAATGAAACCCAATAAACTTGAACCTTTGAAATAGACAATTCTTTACCTTTCCTCGACATATTAATACGCTACGATGAGAAATTACATTTTAAAGTTTATCGTAAACCTACAAAAATGATCTAATCAACTCCTATTCACACCAGAACCAAAAAGTAAAATCTGGATTAATCATAGGATTCTGCCTCAGTGACCTTAGGATAGTAGCCCGGAATACCTAAATGAAGCAGAGAAATATATTGAGAAAACTTTCAAAATTCTCCACTACCCACATAATTTTAACCTTAACGGTAAAAAAAATCGAATTTACAAAATCCACAAAGCCAAAAATTACCAATAATACTTCTAACAAAAAAGACACAAAATTCATAATCCTGCTCTCTAACACTCTTTCTACTAAATTCGCAGATAAATTAGTCATCACTAATACTAGGATTGTTACCTCCAAGGTAATTGGAGATATAATTAGAAAGAAAAATAGAACCCAACACCAATTCAAATGCCGGAATTTATCAAATAAATTGTTTGCAATGCAAAAACGTTTATGTGGGGGAGACATCACGGAATCTAAAAGCTCACATTTACGAACACAAGAGATGTAACTCTCACTTTGTATCCAAACGAGGCTGGGCATAACTTTGATTTCAATAATGCCAGCCAAATTTAAAAAAAACATAATTTTTTAAGGAGAAAATACACAGAAATCTTAATAATTCTTAAAGAATCTAACTTTATCTAATACATAGAATACATGCTTAAAGATATCAGCCAAAAATCAGAACCACGTGACACACTGCTGCACTGGTTGACCGCACGAAGGTGAAGACATAAGAAGTCTCACTGGACATGAGAACTCCCACTAGACAGACACACAATTACGAATACACATTATCATCTGCTGCCCACTTAGACATACAAGAATCTTCACAAACTTACATACACATACAATAATGAACGGTTTTAATGCACGTGACACTTGTCTGACCAATGAGAACTGACCAAAACAAAACTGAAAATACCAGTGTTTCTATCTTTTTGTCTGTTTTCTTTTCTCAATTTCTGACGAGGCTTTAATGAAAGTGAAACATGTCAGATTGATATATATTTCCTATTTGTTCTATATTTTATCAACTTGTCGGATTCCGATCCACATTTGATCTGCTTTTGATCTTTAACTTATATATATATATATATATATATATATATATATATATATATATATATATATATATATATCACTTATACACACACTCACACAAATATATACACACATCACACACACTCCCAAAGAACTAAAAGATGGCATATACTTAACATACATCCCATTCCCAGCCATCAATAAAAATGTCAAAATGACCAAGGAGGGAATTCTGAAAGTCCAGAATCTCCCATCCGGTATCTTAAAAACAACTTTAAAGGGGCCATTTGACCAACACAATGTCTGACCAAAATTAACGTTAAAAAAAAACTACAGATAAAGTTCACTTTCTTCAGAAACAGTCATTCATTCCTGTAATTCATTGCTATTAACAAGCAAGAATTTATTTTCTACTGATAATGGGCATGCTGGCCAAAACTAGTCCAGGAGACTAATTGAAATAATATAACAAAAAATATTAATATCCAAACCAGTGTGTCTGAAAATTTTATTTTTTAATAGTTTTTAGTGTTCAAAACATATATATATATATATATATATATATATATATATATATATATATATATATATATATATATATATGCACATTTCATTAAAAACGACTGACAAGTTGCTTTTATTTAGTTTTTTATATTATTTATCGTGCGATCTAATAATGTTTTTCTTTTCAGATGATAAATTATTAATAAAAACAAACAAACCAACACTTAATAATATTAACTTTGAACATGGACATAATATCTTGACCGTGTTTTGAAACAAAAAAATGAAACATTTGATAAAACATACATATAACAAACTATTTCTAATTCTAACAGTTGAAATATAATCCTTGAAAATGGCTAAATGTATAGCCGAAAGCGCTCGGATAAAAAGAAGATTCGGACAGTTTTTATATAATTTATCATCTGAAAAGGAAAACATTATTAGAAATAATATAAAATAAAACTAAATAAAAGCACCTTGTCAGTCGTTTTTAATGAAATGTGCATGAAAGAAGGATTGCTGCCTAAATACACAAATATATATATATATATATATATATATATATATATAATATTTATTAATCCTTAAAGAATACCAAACACTATCAAATATCAAACCCTTAAAATCACATGATTTTTATTTCATGAGAGCTCTAAAAATATAATCAGCTCTCAATCTTCAAGACCTACCAACAAATTACAAATGAAATGGAAAAAAAAAACATATTCCGGGTTAAAAATCAAGAGATATTTCTATCTTATTTAGAGAGTGGGAAAAGACAGAGTGTTGATGTATTTTGATATACTTACCTCAGTATGTCATTTGAGGATGGTCGTAGGGCTTGAGGATGGTGGAAGGGCCTAAAGTGTAGTTAGTTCAGTGTGAATCTGAAACAATCCAGTCTGGTTCTGTCAACTGTCAAGTTTGGTTTGGTTTGGTTTGTTTTACGGCATATCAACATCAATGGGTCATTTAATGCCGAAAAAAAAAATTATTTCTGGTAATATTTTTTCTTCAAGAATGTATAGCTGGTAACGTCTTTTTCCCTCAAAAATGTATAGCTGGTAATATTATTTTCCAAAAACGTCTAGCTGGTAATATTATTTATTTCAAAAACGTATAGTTGGTAATACTATTTTTCAAAAACTTACAGCTGGTAATATTATTTTTCCAAAATGTATAACTGGTAATATTATTATTTTTTTTAAACGTGTAGCTGGTAATATTATTTTTTTCCAAAAATGTATAGCTGGTAATATTATTTTTTCAAAAACGTATAGCTGGTAATATTTTTCAAATACTTATAGCCGGCAACACTATTCTTTCAACAAAAAAATATAGCCGGTAATATTTTTCAAAAATTGTACAGCTGGCAACATTATTGTTTTAAAAACGTATTAACAGAGGCCTTGCTGTTGGACTTAGTTAATCTTCATACCCAAGACGCAGATGTAGTTTATCGTCATACCCAGGACGCGGATGTAGTTTATCACATTACCCAGGACTCGAATGCAGTTTAACGTCATACCCAGGACGGTCAAATGTCAAATTACTTTGCTGCTATATTTTATTCAACAAATTATTTGTAAATAATATGAAAAGTGGACATTTTTAAAGACTTCGAAATTAGATAAAAAATTTTCATAAGCTTTTTATATAATTAACCAAGAAATTTAAATTAAAATATTTAAGAAATTTCAATTAAATGATTATTAATTATATTCAGAGAAACATTTATAAAGGTTATATACCTAGAGACTTGAACTTTTATATCTTAGATGTATTTATTAATATACAGCGGGATTTGCTTTGAAAAATATTTGACAAATTTTAAATAATTAATTTAGACGTCAACTAGTCTAGGAGAAGGACAACTCTGAATTCAGAACATGCGGAGGGTCGTTTGGGGACCCTGTGTCACCTAGTGCACCAGGTCTCTGTAATCGGCCCTTCAAAAAGTGTGGATGATCCTGCAAGAAACCTTCACCGCTATAATCAAATCTCATGTGTTGTTGTCGGGCTGACGGTTTCCTAGGAACTCATCTGCTTGATCCTCATACGTCGAATTCGACGGTAGAGTCGAGTATATATATATATATATATATATATATATATATATATACATATATAAAAGTGAACATAGAAGTCAACACTTGGAGGCGACAGTCTGTTTCATGCTAGACGCAAGCGTCAGGCCAATCGATTGCATCTAGCATGAAACAGACTGTCGCCTCTAAGTGTTGACTTCTATGTTCACTTTTATATTTACACACGCTCTATCTCTGATATTGAGCACTTTATCCCTTAAACATAGCACACTTTAAGACTATATTTCTTCTCATATATATATATATATATATATATATATATATATATATATATATATATATATATATATATATATATATATATATATGCAATGAGAAAGAATAGAATCCAATTCAATTTAAATGAAGGCTCATTATAAATGTAGAGAAATATTTATTTTAGGTTATTGCAAAAGAAACATGTAAAAAGCCGCTGCACAAATGCAATCATGTTTCGATGTGCATTAACACATCTCATCAGGCGGTTAGTAAATGACTGGTTAGTAGACAATTTATTTTGATTTAAAAACAACATAAATCCCCTTTTTTCACAAGCAAAGAACTCTTTTCTTTTCTTCCTTTTATGTCATTTGAGGAAAATGGAAGAGCATAAAGTATAGTTAGTTCAGTGTGAATCTGAATCAATCCCATCTGGTTCTGTCAACTGCCAAAATTCTAATGCTGATATATTTCATTCCACAAAT
>OZ038492.1:110370514-110405514 GCA_964036315.1 Acanthosepion esculentum
ATTAGGAACAGAAACATTAATAATGGGCTGGAAGAGAAAATAGTAGTCAGGAGGACGGTAGATAGAGATTAACATTGCATTTAATTTTTTGCAGATTAAAATTGGCTGGAATGCAGGGAGTTCCACAAGCAAGAAGTGTGAGAAAAGAAACTGTTAGCATAGAATTTACGGTTACATCTATCCAGCTCACCTGTAAATTGATGAGATCTTTACACCAATCTAGTATTGTGCTTAAAGTTAAAACGTTTACGTACCATAGCGAAAGACGCATTCGAGTTTATAGTCAAATTTCTCATAATATTCAAATTAATTCTGAATGCATCCTTAAAAAATCATGAACATTATTGAATTTTTCATTGCTTAACCACTTGATGTTTATATTATGCATGATGATAATGACGGTTTTAATTATAGTGTTCTATATTATTAATGGAAACCTTTTAAAGCTCTTGGTATAATCACATTATATAGATTACATCAAAGATTTGGTATAGAATTACATAAAATATGTTATTCTGGGACAGAAAAACTAAAGCTAATAGTTGGAAATTGATGTTATTTGTTGAATCCAGCACCAACAATTGTCCAAAATTAATCAAAATATTCCACGCACCATTTAAAAAAAAATGTATGCTTCTGTTGAAATAAACAAATTGTATCGCAATATGATTGGCCTGCAACTTTGAATAATATCATGCATGTTGAGATAACCTTGTATTGGCGACTCCAGGTGGCAGTATCTTTGTTATGATAATGGTAGACTGCCTGAGTGAATAATACAAGCAAATGGTAACAACTAGAAAGAAGCAAAATCAAAAAAAAAGCCGGTTGGGTGTATACAGGGTGTACGGATGCACAACTGGGGAAACTCTGATAATCTGAAAATCTATTTAAAGATTCACATGTGAAAATCTTCTAATAATATTAAGGCCTTAACAATATATAGTGTCATTTTTATAGCCTGGATGAACTATTATTTATATGATTCTATATTTCTATTTTTATTAAGTAACAAACTGATCACACGGTAGAATTAATCTATATGAATTTTAGACAAAGAAAAATTTCGTTTGTGAAAACATAATATTAAGGATTTAACAGAATAGGTCAGTAATTTAGATGACATAGTATTAGTATTAATATAAAATGTTACTCGACATGAAGTAATTGTCTGATGTTTTATTGTCAATCTCTATCTATAAAAATTAGGGTGTATGTGTGTGTATGTAACGAATGCCCGGCCGCAATTTTCGACGGATTTGCACCAAAATTTACATACACATGCTCCAAGTCAGTACTCAGGCCAAGACCGACTTTGCATTTCCCAACTCCCATCGATAGTGGAAATAATTGATTTTTTCATGCTTCTACGCTAGTTTTCATGTAGTTTGCGGCCATTTTCTACTGGCCAGAGTGAGAGCCTATAGCTGGCTGCCACGAATAGTCAGGGAGATTCTATTGGCCAGCGTGAGAGCCAACAGCTGACTGACACGAATGTTAACTAGCATGCTAGCATGCAAAAAAAATCGATAGCTGCATTCGTCACAAGTGGATAAAATTTAAATATGCATGGCACTTTACTCCAATTGGCTCATTCGCTTGCTTAAACTCAACGTTGATTCTGATTGCGCAGAACTGGGTTGGGTGTGAAAAGAGTTTTGTTGTTAACATTCTTTTTTCAGTTGCGAGTCCTTTTTTAAAGCTGGTCGTTTTGTGTTCATTTTGTTTAGTTATTTTTTCGTAACAGATTTAATGTTTAGTATAGAGCTTAGACAACATTCGTAGTGTTAGATAGGCAAGAAGTAAGGCATGTAGCAACATCAGCACGGTAAAGGGCACTCCTTTAAAGGCAAGGAAGGGCAAAAATATGTTAAGTCAAGTGATAGCGATTGCTGTATGAGTCGTACATTTTTTTAATCAAGCACGGGCAACGCCGGGCCATGCTGCTAGTGAGTAATAAACTGATCTCTCACTTTATAACAAGATCTGGATCTTCAACACCAACATCAAGTCGGTCCGGCTTTACGGCACAGAAACCTGGTGGGTAACCAAACCAACACCCACAAACTTCAGTCATTTACCAACTGATGCCTCTGGAACACCCTCAATATCATGTGGCCAGAAGTCGTCTCCAACGATCAACTGTGGGACAGGACCAGACAAGCCCCGATCGAGATTGACATGAAGAAACGGAAATGGGGATGGATCAACCGCACACTTCACAAGCCTGCTGCTAGTGTCACCAGGCAGGCCATTAAATGGAATACACAAGGGAAGCGTAAAGTGGCTCGACCAAATCAGACTTGGCGCTGAAGTGTTGACGAAGAGGTGAAGGCATCCGGCACGACATGGGCCGAGCTGAAGAGGATCATCCGGAACAGCATCCGTTGGAAAAGTGTTGTTACGGCCTTATGTTCCTCAAGAAAATAAGAGTCTTAAGAAACAGTATAATAATTGGAAAATATATTTATAGACTCACATAAGAGATTCTTCTAATAATGGTAAGGACTTAACAATTTACCTCGTTTGATGACATGGTTAAACTAGTCTATTTATAATGAGAAATTTTAAATTAATACCAACCTGTTTTCAGAATTATACCGTATGTAAAAATGCCAAAATGAAGCTAAAAGAAGCCAGAATGGAATTAATTAATTTTTTTTTCTTTTGAAGCAGAAAACATAAATGAATATTATTGTACTACGTACTGAGCTGAATCCAGATCTTCAGAATTGACTTTGTACTCAGTGTCATTTAGAGAAGGCAGAGGAAAAACTGATATGAGGGTAAACTCCTAGAGTGATTGGCCCAATGTACTCGGAATGCATGCGTGGAAAAGTACCGTATGACACATATATAAACCACTTTAGAGCGGAGAAATGCAGAGTCTCTCAGACACTGCACGCAAGAATGGTCGGTCCACGTTTGATGACGGTACGAGGCTGCACACTAACCGACAGTCATTGACTAAGTCCATAGTTGAATAAATTCTAATGTTATGTATGATAAATTCTACCTCGTGCATTCATCTGTAATGTACGACGCTTCTTCATTACATAAACATACAGTGTGCAATCAATTATAAATTAATAGTGAGGAAAGAAAAGTATTCAGTAACATTGATTTCATATTTTGATACGTAGTTATATTGCCCTGGTAAACATCTCGGCGATGTTTTTGTAACTATTCAAAAACCTTTCTCAGTACTATATTAAATCACTCAGTTATGTGTCATGCATGATACACGCTTAGGCGATCATGTATCTTTCGATATATGACTGACGAGGCAGATTTTTCCCGCAGTGGGTTGCTATTTCTTTCTACGGTAGACTAGTTGCCATCTAAGGGTATTATATTAAATATTTGTCCCTAATGCCAATGGCGATCAAAATCATTAACGTTTCTCTAGTTATTCTTATGAATTCGGTCTTTCAAGCTTCGCCATAAATTTTCAATTGGATTCAAGACAGAAGCGCCTCTACATCGTTCTGAATAAACTATTCGCGTCGTTATGTTACTGAAATAATTCATTTCAAAATTAAAATGTTGCGTCGAAAAAAACAAATTCGTTTCCAAAATACATTGCTGCATAGTTCTATTGAGGCTTCCGGGAATTAGATAAAAATCACCGTGCTTTAGAGTGTCTTAATTTTTTCAGTCTATTATGCGTCCAATGCGAGATTCACATTTCGGATGAGGGCTTGGGCCTCACACCCGTACACACAGAGGTCAACAACAATTATCCAGAATTGAATATATTGAAATGATACATATGTAACATGATTGTGGATTGTTAATTTTAACGCCTCCAGAACTAAACTTTTTTTCATTAATCATATAAGAGACCCCTGTCTACCTGATGAAGTGGAAAAACTATATTGAATCCGTTTCTAGGTCAGCTGCTAAGAAAGTTTGTTCAGTGTCGTGCGAGACAATCTTTCTCTCCGGAAACTATTTTATATATCTATAAGTCTACCATTCGTGCATCCTTAGAATATTGACACAAATGACCGCTGCTATTTCCTTTCAGCCCCATGATAAAAGCCAAAGAAGAATCTGCAATATTATTGGTTCTGATCTAGCGACTCGGCTTCAGTCACTTTCCCACCGGCATGAGGTTGCCTCTCTGTGCCTTTTCCATTGATATTTTCAGGGTAAATATTTGGATGAGCTCCTCGCTATAGTACCTTGACTTTTTTAATTTAAGCGCGGCACTCGACTGGCGTCAAGATCTGATCAATTTACAGTTGAGCTGGCTAGATGTAGCCATAAGTTTTATGCGGACAGTTTCTTTTCTCCCACTTCTCGCTTGTGGAACTCCCTCCTAGTTCCATGCTTTCGAGCCAACTTTAATCTGCAAATATTTAAATGCAATGTCAATCCCTATCTACTGTGTTCCTTCTTATTCTTTTCTCTTCCTGCTAATTATTAAAGTTTCTTTTCCTAATTCTTCCACGCCAAGTAAACTCCTTGTGTCTTAGCGGCTATACTCCCTTGCTTGGGGTGAAATCAATTTTTAAAAAATGTGAGCTTCACTCCCGTTCATTCGTTTATAATGCACGATTATACTTCATTATATTATTAATATTATCAAAGACAGATATTTTGATTGTGGAATTGTTGGGACTGCCAGGTCACCTTGACATATTTGGGAAGGATATTAGAATAATCCAGACCATCTCCTGACAGTAAACCGCCTACATATGGATAGAAAATGAATTCAGTAAATATACAAAAATTGAAACGGATGTAAGACAAGGATGTGTCTTCTTACCGGACTTACTCAACCAATGGAGTGGGGCAATTATGAGATGATTAGAAGCCCTAACAGGATTCATTATTGGCGCCCACAATCTTAAAAAAAGATATGCAGATTACTCTGTGTTGGTAGCAGACACAGGAAGGAAACTACAAAAAATCAAATAGAACGCAGAGAAGGAAAGCAAGAAGAATAGACTAAACATTAATTGCAAGAAGAAAAATCTATGCTTGTCAGTAAAAACAATACATCAACATACAATTAAAAATTGGAGATACAAAAATCAAGAAAGTCCAATTTAAATATCTGGAAGTGTTTTAGCAAAGGACGAAAAATGCGACACCAAAATCCGAGGGCACATTGAGATAGCGAAAGATGCCTTCCAAAAGCTAAGCAAAGTATTAATTAATAGGAAAATTTCGTTAAAAATAAAGAAAAGAGTACTAAACTGTTACGTAATATCAACCCTTGATATTGAATGCTAGACAATCTCACAAGACGCGAAGAAGAGACTTGAAGCAACAGAAATGCTGTCTACAGAAGAATGATGAGAATGCCATGGACCGGACATGTGGAAAATTTTAACCCCCCCCCCCCCCGGAAATATTGAAGGCAGCGCATAACGAGCTTGTGCAATTTGAGAACAGAACAGGGTTTAGGAGATATAGCAAGAAGATAAACTATACTAAGATCTACAAAAGAGAAGAAATTGTGGAGAGTCATGATCGCCCAAGTGCTGAAGACACACAGCACGCAGAAGTTATAGTCGAAACAAAAATATTAATTAATTTTTGACACTGTCTCAGTTCGTTTGATCAAGATGTGCGACGGCTAATACACAAACTAGAAAACTGAAATTAAAAGAAATAAACATCCAGCCGTTGTATGGTATTGTTCCAGAAAGTAATATGCACTCAATGTCACACCAGAAAAATCAAAGTTAGTCAGGTTGAGGGCTGATGTGAGGTGAACTCGCAGATGCAAAATAACGTCACCTCACAGCTACATCCGCTTTTGCAAGCGAATGAACATGCTGCATAAAAGAAATATATATATATATAAACAACCCCCACCCTAAAATCTCTCAGACGAGAATGTAAGGTCTCGGTACGGCTGAGGGCTCCGGAGGTGGAGGCGCACCCCACACTAAGCGAGTGAAGTCAACAACGTGGTCGAGTATACTTGCATTATTTACATTATTCGCTATCCACATCTCCATTGCCATATTCACAACGTTTCAGCAGTTGTACACTCCGACCTTCTTCAGGTGATTGGAATTTTGACACGAACCCTCTATTTTGTTCAACGGGGGTAGATTGTTCTAGTTCCACGTGCCATGACTCTTCCGAATGTTTGTTATTTCCCTTTAACTCAGCTCTGCAAGTTTTGGCTAACCACTGCTGCGGCATGGTATTGAACTCACAACTATTTGGTCTAGTCACAGGATCTAACCAAAGTCTTTATCAACTGAGCCATGTGTCCTTGAATATTGTAATTAATGTAAATAATCATAATAGTTCATCTCAGAAATATAGACAGATAGTCGAGTATACTATGTAATATTAATTATAAAATACTCAAGTCTTGTGTTATTTATTGATTCGCGCCTAATTTCTTTAGTCTGCACTCAGCTATTTCCATAACCATGTCTGCCGATTTCAATAAATTTTGTTTGAATAAATATATTTTAGGGACCTCCACAGAAACGCAATACATGAGGTTTAAAATTTTTTTTTTAAATGAAAAATCATTCTTGAAGCTTTTATTTTACTTTTAATTTCAGGCTGATAAATTAAATTTAATATTTCCAATAAGAAAAATACTTTGATGTATTTCAAAACTATTTTTAAATGACAGGTAAGAAATTTTCGTTTTGAAATTACTAAAATAACTGATTTTAGCGGCATTTTTACCCATCCGTCATCACGCTCTAATTCTCTTTATTAAAAGATCTTTCAAAAATAAAATATACTTTTCTGAAACATTATTTGAGGAATATTAGCAGATTTAAAGTTTAATTAATCTGATTTGAACCAAAATAACTTAAAGTTTAAATTATCACAGAAGTGCATTTTTAACGCGGCGGTAGCTGTTTATTTAAGGTGTTGACAGATTGACAGATTGACTGACAGACCAAAGATTATCTAATTTTTTTCTATGGTAGATATATCTGTAAAACTTACTTGAGGAATATAACGTGAGGTCCTTTTTTCTATAATATTTAATTACTGAGAAAATCTTTAAATTTTACGAAAAATATTTTCCGTAATCTAATGCTTTTTGGATTTTAGTTACTTTGCCTTTAAATTTTTTTACTTCCCGCTCTTAATTTTTGATAATGTTGTGTATGGACGTCCGTATTTACAAAAATCCTCACGTTTATACACTTACAAAAAAAATTGAAAATTCTTTTTAAAATATTGGGGGCTGATAAATTGTTATGCGCTTTTCGATTTATGATGAAAAAATCTAGTTTTTACTTGATAACAAAGATATCACATAACTGGGACAAAATTTAAAACAAAATTTTACCAGATTTAAGTCTTTATAAATTATTATACCGTATTTGACGGCATATAAGGGCCACTTTTTTTTACTAAAAATATCTTTTAAAATTCCTCTCAGCGTCTTATACGCCATGTGTAGGTTTAAAATTCGCGATAGTCGGCCGAAATTAGCTTCCTAGAAGCTCCTATTGCTTTAGACTTTAGAGTAACTTTTATATACCTATTGTCTTTATTTAAAAGGCTATTATGCATATTAAAAGTCAGTGATAATATTCATTATATTAAATTCATCACGTTTAATATTAGTACTTTGTTTCACTAAAATTATATGCAATAAATTCAAATTATATATTTGTAAAATATATTTGTTTCATTAATATTTTTCTTGCGATAACTTCCGGTTGCATTGGTATAAATACATTTAGAATTTTTATATCCGAATTCTTTCAGTAAGCCGTTGTCACTTGTCAGACTTTTTTTTGACCGGAAGTGTCAAGGTTTTTGGAATCTCTTGTTTTTGCAGATTGACTAACTTGTTATTACTTAATTTGACGAACTTTCTTCGGCCCACAAAGTTTTTTCCCTTAAGTTATTTCTTAAATTTTATTTTCCTTTCTTTTATTTCTTTTGTTTGAATTTTTTTTTTCTTGGCTTTGGCCAACATTTTTATTTTGTTAGTCCGGTTAGACAAAGTCTTACCGGTTTTTTATTTCTGTTTATTTCTTTTCAGTTCTCGTTTTTAAGGAAAGAAAAAAGAAAAAGAATGAAAGTTTTGTTTTATTTTTTTCCTCCTTTTTAGTTTATACCCTCCCCCGTTTCATTTTCGATTTAATTAGCGACTTCGGTCGCAATCCTTTTTTTTTTGGTTTGACTAGTTTCAAACTTTTGTATTTCTTTTCAATTTTATTTATTTCTGTAAGCAAACCTTTATTTTTTTGTTTGGTTTGACTAGTGTCAAACCAGACTTTTTTTATTTCTTTTCTTTTTCTTCTTAATTTAATTGTTTGAAAAAAAAGGAGAGGAGTTATTCTTTTTATTTTTTGGCAGCCTTTGGGCGCACTTTTGATTTTTTTTTTAAAAGCTTACCAGACTATTTAGTTTATAGTTTTTATTTTTATTTTGATCTAGTTTATTTTTTATTTCTAATTTGGGTTAACTTTTAGATTTATGGCTCCCTGGTAAAAAGATTCCGAAAGTAATCCCGAAAAGCCTCACATATGCACGAGTTTGTAGTCACGGTCCGCTTATTCGGCAATGTGACGCTCGCGATATATCGCCGGGATGCATTCCTATTTTCCTCTGCACGCAATTCTGCGGCCATATTCGTTGCCTCAGACGACATTATTTTTAACCTAGCCCTAACTACCAGGCCAGGGCTTGATCCTTCTTGATAAGCAAGGAGGCCAACTCTGCCTTAGCTAAGGCTACTTCCCCGCCATCAAGGGATTTAACTGCCCGATCAACTTTTTGCTCTAAAGCTGTTTGCGCCGCTAATCTATCTAGATTGAGTCGACGACTAAAATCGGCAGCAAACGTTCGAATTTTAGATTTTAATTTGTCCCACCAGGCATTTCACACCACAGACCCCGTCAGTTACCTTTGTAACATTAGTAACAGCTGGTCCCGGAATTCCTGCTAGCCATTAACAAGTAGTTGAATTTCCAATAACCAGACATCCTAACCTTAGGCTTATCTAAGTTTACACGGACCCGGACACGCCTATGATCCGAATAAACTATATAATGAAAACTTGGACACCCTAAGAGTCCTACATCGACTCTCCTAACTAAAACTCGGTCGAGGTAGCTCGCACGCATACCTACAGCCGAGCTGCCACTATTTGTCCAAGTCCAAACTACCACCTGAGGGTGCTCATTCCGGTATTTGTCGACAAGATCAAACCTGTCGACAAAGTCATGAAAATGTTTCACGCCCCAGTTGTCAGGACCCGAATTTGAATTAAACCCTATACGATCTATGCCATTTTTTCAACAATATAGTCCAACTTTCTTTACCTTTTGAAAAATGGCCGACGAAATGAGTCGGTCAGGTGTGAAAAAGGACCTCTTTGGGGCGGCTGCTAAAGCTGACCCCCAGATAAAAGTAAAAATAAAAAACGGGGGAAAGCTGCCCCAAATCAACCAGACCATGCCAGTGCAAAAATTCTTAGTAGCACTGGGAAGGAAGAAACTATGCAGGTCTCAAACTCAAGTCCGAGTAACAAGGTGCCGAAGGAGGCACAAACTAAGACGACAGCCGAGGAATCGCCCTCTTGCTGGAAGTCCCCCCTAGTTGTATAGTGAACGTCGCGGAGTTCTTGGAAAAGGCTAAGGGCTACGCTCATCTTGTAAATAAAAGAGGTCTCCTTGAAGACGTCCAAGAGCTTAATGTTTTCGCAAAGAGAATGGTATCGGTCTTCGTGGTGGACAAGCGTACGCGCAAAATTTGTCGCTCCAAGAAAGACACAGTGATCAAATCACTTTTGTCACTGGGGATAAAACCCCAAAGAGTTATAAAAGGTGCAGAGTTTTTCATGTGGGACGTACTGCTGCCCACGCCTGAAGATTGCCTAGAAATGGCGAAAAAGGAACTCATAAGAAATGACCTAATACTTCGAACGGAATACGAGTCGGCGAAGGACCAGCCTGGCCGTATTTGAGGTCCCTCCTCTGGTAACGGGAGAGCACATGGCAGCATTTTTTATGCAGCACGGCCAGATTTTAGGGGCTCTCTCTGACAACTTGAACGGGGGATGGACTTTCGATATAATGCTAGATCAGTCGGCCTTCAAGTCCATCTCCAACTGTTTGGATTTACGCGGTCGGAAAACGCCGGTCATTGTGACCGGTAGAAAACCTACTTGCTGGAGGTGAGGAGAGATTGGTCACCTCTCCTCCTCCTGCATAGGGAAGAAGGGCCCTAGAGTTCCGGCCGCTGGCGACCAAGATGCCCCTCTGGCCGAGACTGTTAAATCCGCGGCGCCTGTAATGGGCCTACCTGAGAAACGGACCGGTGGGGGAAATCCGTCGGTTGGGTCTTTACCCACATTACCACCAAAACCAATGCCTTCCACAAGTGTGGATAAGGAGAAGGATGAGGGGGAATGGCGTGCCGTAGGTAGGGGCAGAGTGAAGATCCGAACAGCGGGGTCTCTGTCACATTATGATCCCGGGGACAAAAACACCTACAGCCCCATTCCCTCTACTAGCTCTGAGGACGACACCTCGGCGTCATATGAGAAGACGGCATCTGTCACCCAAAAATTAAATGAACCGAGTTGGGAAAAGATGATAGACCTAAAGAAACTAAAAGAAAAGTTGGACGCAAAGCGGGCAAAGAACCAAAAGTCGCTGGGGTTCATTACCCCTCATCCTCTGCCCCGTCTTCCCCTTCATCCTTCACAAAATCACCTCCTCCCAAGTCAGTGTCAAATTCTCAACAAAAATACTGTCCTTCAAATAAGCCTTCCCCTTTCAAGACCCCATCTGGCATCACACCCTCCCACACTCCTACATGCACTCCTACCCCAACACCTTCACAATCCCTTCTAAAAAAGAGGAACAGAAGCCCGGATTTACAAGTCGCTGCGGAAAGGAAGAAAAAAAAAGCAAACAACCTTATCTCCCAGGGGAAGACGTCTGTCGCGTATCCCGGGAACAGGCAGAAGGGGTTTATGGGCAGACAAATCCCAGGCCCTTAAAATATTGTGGAATTTCCGGCACATCAATGGTTGCGATGTAGAAGTGCCGGGAAACTTTAATGATGCGAAAAGAGTGCTGACAGTTATTCCATCTGGCCCGGGTACGCGGGAGATTTGGGGCATGATAGAGGAGGCAAAGGCTCCAGTTTTACTGGAACCAGAGTTGGATAAGTCAAAAAAATGTAAAGGGAGGGTCCCTGTTTTTGTTCACCCATCCCTTTATAGAGCACTTAAGCTAAATTATCCTGCGGACATCGGCGGCTTGTCTCATGATGATACCGTCGAAATTGAGATGGCGTCCGGTTCAATGGGACGAGCTATCTGTGCCCTCACCCCAGCCATGAAGGTCAACCTTAATTGATTTGATAATGTCTCTCTGGTTGGTTTGCGTGAATGCCTGAGGTCGGAGTCTCGAAGGGTGAGGCTCGCTCGCGACCTTCAGAGCTTAGGGGTGAATATATGTTGTGTGCAAGAGACCTGTTTTTCTTCTCGCGATTATGAAGGCATTCTGTCTAAGGGGTTTACTCTTTATTCAGCATGCTTTGATGGACGCAAGTGATAGTGAGCAAGTCTTTGAAGGCTGCGTGTGCTCTTGTCTTCGCAGATCCGGTGGGGAGACTTTGCGTGCTGGATGTTACCATAAAGGATAAGGGTATGCGTCTCATTGGGGTTTATGGGCCCAATATCCAGGCTGAGCGGTCTGCTTTGTTTCGGCAGATCGAGCCGTTTATGGCGACATCACGTCGGGTAGTTTTAGTGGGGGATTTGAATGCCATCCTTGACCCCGACATAGATCGTTTAGGGTCAAATACAAATTCGTGTCCTAACAACTGGGACGTGAAACCTTTTCGCGACTTTGTCGACAGGTTTGATCTTGTCGACAAATACCGGAATGAGCACCCTCAGTGGGTAGTTTGGACTTGGACAAATAGTGGCAGCTCGGCTGTAGGTATGCGTGCGAGCTACCTCGACCGAGTTTTAGTTAGGAGAGTCGATGTAGGACTCTTAGGGTGTCCAAGTTTTCATTATATAGTTTATTCGGGTCATAGGCTTGTCCGTGTCCATGTAAACTGAGATAAGCCTAAGGTTAGGATGGCTGGTTACTGGAAATTCAACTGTAAATTATTTGGCGAGCAGGAATTCCGGGACCAGCTGTTACTAATGTTACAAAGGTAACTGACGGGGGCTGTGGTGGGAAATGTCTGGTGGGACAATTTAAAATAAAAAATTCGAACGTTTGCTGCCGATTTTAGTCGTCGGCTCAATCTAGATAGATTAGCGGCGCAAACGGCTTTAGGGCAAAGAGTTGATCGGGCAGTTAAATCCCGTGATAGTGGGGAAGTAGCCTTAGCAAAGGCAGAGTTGGCCTCCTTGCTTATCAAGAAGGATCAAGCTCCGGTAGTTAGGGCTAGGTTAAAAAGAATGTCGTCTGAGGCAACGAATATAGCCGCAGAATTGCGTGCAGAGGAAAGTAGGAATGCATCACGGCGATATATCGCGAGCGTCACATTGCCGGATAAGCGAACCGTGACTACAAACTCGTGCATATGTGAGGCTTTTCGGGATTACTTTAGGGATCTTTTTACCAGGGAGCCCGGTCTGAGCCCTGCTCAGTTCAACGCCTATTTAGCCGACTTTCCCTGCCTTGAAGCAGCTGAAGCGGCTTGGTGCGAGGGTCCCATCACAGAGTCAGAAATCTGAGAGGCGTTGAAACACGTTGGACTGGATTAATCTCCGAGAGTAGATGGTCTTCCCTACGAAGTCTACTTTAGGCAGGCGCCCGTTTTTGTTCCTTTGCTGGAACTGATTTTCAACAACTGGATGAAGCAGTGCTCTATACCTCAACGCTTCACCAGGGGTGTGATCAAGTTACTGCGTAAGGACAAAAACGGTGAGGATGGGATAGGTATGTTTCGCCCTTTAACTATGTTAAATACAGAGTTAAAGATTTTGGCCAAGACCTTAGCCAACCGTTTGCAGCTTGTCCTGTCTAGTCTGATTGGATCCGAACACACTTGTACTGTGAAGGGCAGGACTATTCAGGACAACCTTCATATGGTCCGCTTGATCTTAGAGAAACCGCGCTGATCAATTTGGATCAGTCCAAGGCCTTTGATAGGGTTGTCTATCGATTCTTGGAGGCTGTTATTTCGGCTGCCGGTTTCGGGCCGTACTTTCGCTCCTGGATCCGTCTTCTGTATTCGATTCTCGGTGCGCTGGTTGAAGTGAACGGGGTAAGATCGGAACCTTTCGTGTTGTTTCGATCTATTCTTCAGCGTTGTCCACTTTCGCCTATGCTTTACGTTCTTGCGTTGGAACCTTTCCTTCGCAAGTTAAAGGCGAATCCGGCCCTGCGCGGAATTTCCATACCTGGTGCTACCACCTCGGCCAGGTATTCTGCCTATGCTGATGACGTTTCGGTTCTTGTGTCGAGCAGAGCCGAGATTAACGAAGTCAGCAAAGAAATCAGTGGTTATGAGATGGTGACAGGGGCCAAGATCAACCGCGATAATTCTGTTGGCTTGCGGTTGGGTGCGTGGAAGGGAGTTTCTCTCCACGGACCTTTCCACTGGACGGATGGGCCGGTCAAGATACTCGGCGTCTGGTTCTGTCCTGATATCCAGTTGGGAATGAATTGGTCGGAGGTACAAGGGAGGACCGAGATCGCAATTAATTTGTGGTCTCGGAGGAATCTTTCCTTGAAGGGGATGGCAGAGGTATGTGTTTCACATATCTACCCGATTCTCCTTTACCGACTCTCGGTACTTGCATTTCCGTCTGCCACACTAATTTTATTAGTAAGGCTTTGTTCTCTTTCTTGTGGAGAGGCAAAGCCGCTAGGGTATTTCGGGAGATCTGTTGCCTTCATCCATCTGAAGGCGGTGTAGGTATGCCTAGCATTGAGATTCGTCTCCGATATGCTTCGCATCGAGTTCCTAGATCGTTTGTGTCGCGATTCGGATGAGGGGGGCGCCTTCTGAAAGGAAGACGTCCGTAGAAATTTCCCATCTTTGAGAAGTGTGCACTCGTGCGAGGAGGTGGCCCACCGTTTACCCCGAGCCGAATGCTCCTTCTACTGTGAATGTCGTCTTGCTCTTAAACACCTCTTACGGGCGTCGGATGGCCTCTCCAACGTCCAGGCGTTGTCTCGTAGGGCATTATATCAAGTGTTCATGATGATCTAATTGACGTTCTCGGTCTTACGAAGCAGGAGGCTCGCTAAAACTGGCCTTGGGCGCCCGGGTTGAAATGTCTCAATAACAATGAGGCATCTCTCACCTGGCTGGTGATGCGTGGGGGCCTCTGGGTCGCCAAAAAGCTTTGCGCAGCGGGCTTGGAGAAATCTCCAAACTGCCGACGCTGTGATGGGGAAGTCGAGACCCTTGGTCACGTCTTCTTTCTTTGCAAGTTGGTATCACTGTTGTGTAAGTTTGTTGAAGTCTTCATGGTTCGCACGTTGCAGGGAAAATTATTTGTCCTTGAGGTCTCTTCTGTTTGTAACAATGTGGCGCCGCCGTTAACGAAGACTGAACTTTGTGTTCCACTGCTTGCTAGGAGTTATGAGAGTCGTGATTTGGTCGACACATCAGAAGGGATTCTATGGAAGTGAGAAGTTCACCTCTTCCCAACTGATCTTGTACTTTTGGCATCAGCTTAAAGTCAAGATTAGGACCGAAAGACGGCGACTCTCTTCATCAGAATTCGGCAAAGGGTAGGTAAATCTTGCGCGACTGTGCAGTGTGAGAGGGCCTGACCTGGAGTGGCTCTTTGATGTCGGTTAGGTACAGGATTTTGTCCTTCCTGGGTTGAACAGAGGCAACTCGTCCCGATTTTAGGCTAGTTTAGGTTTTAGTTTTAATCTTTAGTTTCTCGTTTAACTTAGCTAGGGTATGTATGCTCATTGCCCCCCCCTTTTATTTCTATCCCTATTTTTCTTTAGTTTAATTCCCCATCCCCCCCCTCGTTAGGTGGTCGGTGATGTCAGTTCTCTTTCGTTTCGTGTGTGTGTTTTCGTATTTGTTATTGTGTCTAAATGAGTGCGTGTTTGTATGCTTGCTTGGTTTTCTATAATGTTATATTTCCGCGATTATTTCGTCCAGTTAACTGATGTTTCTGCCACATTTAGGGATTGTGGGGTTTTTTATTACTAACCTTATTTTGTTTTGTTTTCATGTAAATAGTATTAATTCAAATTGTAAATAATCATTGGGGTTTTTTAAATTGTTATTTTTCCCTTCCCCCCACAGACTTTGCAATGTACATATGGGGACTAGTTAGAATTTCATAGAGAATTTGAGGTATTATGGTGGACGTAGTAAGAAAGGTAGGAGAGATTGTGTTGTTTTGGTGATAGGACTATTGTTGGTATGTTTGGGTCAGTGTTTGTGCCTAGCTAAGTTTAGAATTAAGACAGTAGAAGACCGTCCTTTCCTCAATCCCCCTTTTGGCCCTGTGCCACATTTTGTACATAACTATGAATAAATATCTATTCCAATAAAGCTGTTAACAAGACGCCGATTGTACAGATGATATAAGGGAAAATCTTTGACTGAATTTTAATGGTAATTGTACTGTTTTGCTCAATTGTAATAATTGCTTGATTTTTATTTTATTTTCTTAACTTTGGATATAATAAAGGTTTTATAAGATCGTGTTCTTTTTTCCCTATTATTTTTCGTGTAATTGTAATCATGGCTTCTTTAACCAAAATAATACCTCATAAATATAGCCTAGGCTGTACCATTTACTAATAATTTTACTAATTTTACTACTTACTAATTTTTTCTTGATTTGCCCTGCTGAAATTGGGGTGCGTCTTATACACCCGTGCGTCTTATATGCCGTCAAATACGGTAATTCAAATTTTTTAAAAAAATGAAAAAATGAAAAAATTCATTATTCATCGAATTTTCTCTTAGCTGTCTATAATTCATCGGTTTCGTAAAAACAGTCAAAAGTTTTTCTAATTAATTAATTTTATTGCATTTTTCATTTGACGATTCAGAGTAGAGTGTCGGTAAATGGGTGTCTTGTTTTTCAAAAAGTAATTGATGATTGACATAGTTCTACTTTTAAATAATGTCAGCTTTAAGAGAGTCAAAATTAAGTAACCGATTTAAAAATATATTTTTAACAAAAGCTTTCTTAAAAAAACATAAATTTCTAAAATAATTTCATTCATTTGTGAATATATCCAGAAGGTTTAATTTGTAATTCAACAAAATTCTTTGATTTTTCCAGAATTTCCAAGTCAGTGTTTTTCATCGCATGAAAAAAAAAAAACGATAAAATTTCCCATACTAATCTTTGCATCTGCCACTGACGTAAAAAAAAAAGATTTTTATTCAAACATTCTAATAAGAATAAAAAATATAATTTATTTATTAAAATAAATTCCTTTGGTCTTTCCTCTTCATAACAAAAAGATTTTGACGAAAAAATTTGTTTTTGTCAAGTTTGGAGTATTTTTTTCTTAATTTTTTTAGCGAATAAGTGTAGGTTCCTATGTACATACACACACACAGACACTCATATATATATATATATATATATATATATATATGTGTGTGTGTGTGTGTGTGTGTGTGTGTGTGAGGGAGAAAAGGAAAAAAGACTGTGCGTTGGCGTCCTCTCCTACGGCCACCTTCAATGGTGCTTTGCATCATGGTCTTGCACTGGCTGACTAATGTGTCCAAACCACGCCATTTGTGGCGAGATGTTCCTGGTGTGCCACAAAACCTTCGACCCTTTTCCACACAAACTCATTCCTTTTCGTTCCCAATAGAAAATGCCAAGGAGTTTTCTCATGCATTTGTTCTCAACCCTTCTGTCTGTTTCTACCAACAGTGTCCATGTTTCACTTCCACATAGATGAATGGAGACTACCAGCGATTTGTACAAAAGCTGATTTCGCTCCTCCGTATTCTTGTTAATTTGGCCATCACTGGCATGGCCGAGGCAATCCGGGTGCGAATTTCCGAGCTTCAGGTACCATCTTTAGACAAGATTACTCCTAAGTATTTAAAACTGGACACTTGCTCTAGTGAATTCCTATTCATGGTAATGTTTACAAGGTGTTACTGTTTGTGCTCTTCACCATTACTTTGGATTTCTCAGAGCTGACCTCCATTCTATATCTGCTCTTCCAACAAGTTTGTTGGTCAAGTCCTGGCGCTCACTGTTTCTACCTGCTATGAGGTCAATGTCGTCTGCAAAACGTAAGTTACAGACAGCTCTGCCACTGATAGAGATTGAAGGATCATGGTCATTCAAGGATTCTTGCCTGATTCTCTCTAGAAATAGGTTAAACAATCTGGGTGAAAGTAGGTTGTCCGGAAGAATCCTCTCATTTGTTTTCCCAGAAGAACTACGCTGGTAGCACCTTTATATAGGGCCTGGATGACTTGGATAATTCCGTTATCTACATTCAATTCTATAAGGATTTGCCAAAGACCGTCATGCCATACACGATCAAATTTTACCCATCATTATAAAAATACGCTGTTATATACCAACAGCCATTTAATGATATAACATAAGTATTGAAACATTTAAATTGCACCATAATTTACTCCGATCCTGAGTCTGTCATGGGCTTCTCGGGGCAATAGGGATTAAGAGGCATTTACTTCTCGCCAAGTAACCTACAACAGATTATACTGGTTTCTTTCTTTTTTCTTTCTTCCTCCTTTTTCATTATTTCTTTCTTCTTATCCTTTCATCTTTCTTTCTCCAGCATTTTTCTTCCTTTATTCTTTCTTTCTTTCTTTTTCTTTCTTTCTTTTTTCTTCTTTGTTTTGGTTCTTCCTGTCTTTTTCCTATCTTCTTTCCTTCTTCTTCCTTCTTCCTTTCTTTGTTTCTTCATTTTTCTTTCATCTTTCTTTTGTCGTCCTTTTTCATTTTTCTTTCTTCTTTCTTTCTTCTTTCCATCTATTTTATAACCGGCTATCTTCTACACCTTTTGTTTTATTTTCCCTTTTCTATCGTTTCTTCTTCTTCTTCTTCTTCTTCTTCTTCTTTTCTTCTTTTCTTCTTCTTCTTTTCTTCTTCTTCTTCCTCTTCTTCTTCTTCTTCCTCTTCTTCTAACTACATTTCTTACTTTTTCATTTCATCATCAACAGCGCAATCATCATCACAATAATAATAATAATAATAATCGTCGTAATATTTGCTGATCCACCACTTTTGTTATCATTATTATTGTTTATCTCTTCCATCCTGTCAACACTTCCTTCCTCTCTTCTCCCCGTCTTGTTTCCTATTTTTTATCCCCTTATTCGTTTTCACCTTCACCTTTTCTCTTTCGTTCACTCCTCTTCTCGAAATTACCCTCCCTCTTTATCCTTACTGACTACTCTTCCTTCACCTCCATTTCTTGTTAATATTTATCTTCTCTCCTCCTCCCTTCCTCTCCTCCTCCCTTCCTCTCCTCCTACTTACTTACTGGCAAATCTCCCACCTTTTCCCTTTACAGGTATCTTCCCTCTTTCTTTCTACTAATATCATCATACCAACTAGTCTTGCTTCGTCATCATTTAACTTACCCCGTTCACGTCCAACTCAGCCGCCGCCGCCGCCGCAAATGCCAGCACCGCCGCCTCCTCCTGTATATACTGACTGCCATCCTTTGCAATATTTGTGCCTCTCTCATCAACAGCACCCAACATTCCCCGAATCTTGATAATAAGATACAAAGTCATTGTTCTGACTGTTTCCATAGAAGTTCTTTTCGCTTTCTCATTTATCTCTCTGATGTGCAAAAGATAAGAGGCGACACACAAAGTCCGACAAATTCGAATCGCTTTTCTAGCTTTGTTTGCGCAGAATAACAGCGAACAAGACGAAAAGACAAGTCCGAAAATTTTGCACCACCCTTCTTCTTCTTCTTCTTCTTCTTCTTCTTCTTCTTCTTCTTCTTCTTCTTCTTCTTCTTCTTCTTCTTCTTTTTCATCGCCTACTCCTAATTCTCTTTCTCAAATTATGATTTCTTACCCCTCATCTTAATTTATCATCATCATCTTCTCCTCCTTCTTCTTCTTCTTCCCCTTCTCCTCCGTCTAAATCTTTCTCTCAAATTATGTTTTATCACTCCTCATCATAATTTAACATCTTCTTCTTCTTCTTCTTCTTCTTCTTCTTCTTCTTCTTCTTCTTCTTCTTCTTCTTCTTCTTCTTCTTCTTCTTCTTCTTCATCGCCTCCTCCTACATATTTTTTCAAATTGTTTTCTCACGCCATATCCTAATTCATCATCATCATCATCATCATCATCTTCTTCTTCGTCTTCTTTTTCTTCATTCTCTTCTTCTTCTTCATCTTATCCCCCTCCTTCTTCTTATTCATCGCCTCCTCCTAATTCTTTTTCTCAAATTATATTTTCTCGCTCGCTTATCATCTACTTCTTCGTCTTCTTTTTCTTCGTCTTCTTTTTCTTCGTTTACTTCTTCTTCTTCTTCTTCTTCTTCTTCTTCTTCTTCTTCTTCTTCTTCTTCTTCTTCTTCTTCTTCTTCTTCTTCTTCTTCTTTCTTCTTCTTCTTCTTCTTCTTCAACGCCTCCTCCTAATTCTTTTTCTCAAATTATGTTTTCTCACTCCACATCCTAAATTATCACCTTCTTCTTCTTCTTGTTTACGGTCACATGACGTTCAAACACCGCTTCCCGTGTGATCACCGTAGTTAAACAACGTCGAGCCTTGTCAGCACCTTGATGGGTGTCTTCTTCTTATTATTATTATTATTATTCATCACCTCTTTCTCCTTCTCCTCTTCCTCGTCTTTCTTCTTCTATATATCTTCCGACTACAACTACTACTTTATCTCTTCCTCCTCCTCTCCTTCTCCTTCATCTCTTCCTCCTTCTTCTCTTCCTCCTCCTTCTTCATCTCTTCTTCCTCTACGTCTTCCTCCTCCTCCTCCTTCTTATTCTTCATCGTCATCATCTCTTGCTCCTCCTCCCTCTCTCCTTCCTTCTCCTTCTTTTTCTTTATATCTTCCTCCGTCTTCTTCTTTTTGTCCTTCTTTAGTTCTTCCTGCGTGACAAATAGTGCTCGAGCCTTTAACGGCGATATTTAAACATGTTCTCCGTTATTCATTTTTCTTAAATGAAGTTTGTAGCTGATTTTCTTCGACTTTCTTATGAGCATCTATCAAATATTAAGTCTGGCGCAAGAACAACCCTGAAGCGCTTAGTGACGCTCGAACCCAAGCGCCTAAACTTGATAATCAACGCATGTTCCAGGATGACAGATTAACCATTCTAAACAGTTTATTTTTTCCATGAAATATACAATCCTGTTCGTTCTCTCTGCAATTTATTCATGAGTTTCCATTTGTTATTATCTGTAAAAATAAAAATTGTTCAAAAGAACGCAAACATTTAATATTAACAATGTAATAGCCTACCTAGGTCAATGACCCCTTGGTTGCTTCCAATGTACTCATCTTTAGACCTTCTACATTTTTCCAAATGTTTTGCAAATTATTTCGTTATCACCATCATCTGCCTTGTCTCAGCCACGGCCAAAAATCTTTTTCATTTGATTAGTAATTTTTGCTTTGCCCGCAAATAAATCTGGACCCTAGTACGCTGCAACGTTATGTAGGTAAAGTAAGTCAAGCCTTAAAGAGAAATCTAACCAAACAAAAATGCAACACAGATTGTTAGAAAGTGATCGTATTTCTGAAGTTAGTCAGTTGACGGTTACAATTCCTTAAAAAAGGGAAAAGAAGCATAATGTGGCGGTGAACATTCGTTGGTACCTGAATTGAGCAACTAACGAGGAGATATTTACTGGTAAAAAAAAAAGTCCCTCGCTCAAATTTTTTTCAGTGAAAATCTTCATTGAGCAGCATATAATGCCGGAATAGGAACGTTTCTTTCACTCTCTGCACCCTTCTTCATCACTGAGAAGTAGTCGGCAAAATTCCCTTTCTGGGGACAATAAAAGTAGCCAATATGGGCCATATGATTTTTGCTATATTGAACTGAAGAGAATCGAAGAGATTAACGCAGTGACACAACTGCATAGGATATTGTCACAGCTGCACAAGACATGAATGGTTAAACCGCATTGTCATATTAAGACTATTATTATTCATTCTTAATATCATGACCACACTGAACACAAACTCACTCAACAGCCTCTCACTGCAGACTGAGTAACCCCATGAGAACTTGTATGTTCATGCATGAGCAATAGGTTCTCCTCGGAGTTACATCAAGATGTCGAAACATGTTACCGATATGTCTAAAATGGCATTTTGCTTTTCAACAGAATTCTATATAGAAAAGTTTCCAAGAGTATAGGACAAAAAAATTGTTATTCGTATAAATTCATTATATAATTATTCTGTCATCAATGAGTTTTGCAAGGATTTCTATAACCTATCAATTAAAATGTGTATTCCATTATAAAAGAACGACCCCGTTTATTATTCGATGAATTTTTCAAAATGTTTGTTATCTTCAGACGAATGGATTCGATGAAGAATGAAATGAAGCAATGCCACTCTGTATGATATAGATAATATATATATATATATAGAGAGAGAGAGAGACAGACAGACAGACAGAGAGACAGACAGAGACAGGCAGAGAGAATAAAATAAGGATTAGAAAAAAGGCACCTAATACTTAATATAGTGTTACCTATTTATATGAATTTTTAAAGAGAAGCATTAAAATTTTATTACTTACAATTGTATTTTCAGTGATTTTTTTTTTAGAAAATAATTTGTTTTCCTGTTTTTAACTTTTTTACTTTAACCGGTTTCACTTAGCTTTTCAAAATGTTTTAACTGTTTTTATCTCCACGTGTTGATGCTTATGTTTTGTAGCAATAAAAAAAATGAAAATCAAGGGCGTACCTGTCTATATATGTCGTTTATGGTAAGGCGAATTTGGTATAATCTATTTATGCAATGAATTAAGTATTGGTTTGAACTTGTTGATGAAAAATGTTTCCTTATTAATCCACCTTTCTTTACTGGTTCTGTAGTCACATTATTATTTTTCTGAGGAAAAAATCACTGGAATTCCAATTATAAGTAACAAAGTTTTAGTTCTTCTCTCTAAAAATTCATAGATTATAAATAAATATCATTATATTAAATATTAGGTACCTTTTTTCCAATCCTCATTTTAGTCTATACAATAAGTTTCTGTACAGAATCTTTCTAACAAAAAATTTGATATATATATATACAGCGGTTGGACAAAATAATTGAAACACTTGTTAAATTAAAAAAAATGATCTAATATGGAATTGGTCCTCCTTTAGCCTCACATACAGCTTTAATACGTCTAGGAATGGAATCATACAGCTTCATGACTTCATCCAGAGGAATTTTAAGCCATTCTTCCATTCCACAAATGTTCAATAACATTGATATCTGGAGATTGGGGAGGCCATTCCATGTGTTCTAGCTCACTTTCATGCTCTTCATACCAATTCTTAACCACTGGAGCGGTATGTATTGTAGCATTATCGTCTTGGAAGATAGCAGTCGCCATCAGGGAATGAAGTCTGGGCCATTGGGCTGCCTCCGCTCATAAACTCGCCCTGAAGTTGGGAAAAGAGAAAAACTGGACTCGTCTGAGAATATGACTGGCTTCCATTGGTCTGCAGACCAGGCATTGGGATCTCTGCACCAATTCAACCTCTTCCGAATGTTGCGAGTGGAGAGAAGAGGTTTCCTTACGGCGGATCTTCCATGATATCCAGCCTTATGGAGCTCACGATGAACAGTTTAACTTGAGACTGAACTATTCAGATGATTATTCAACTAACCAGTCACTTTGGCCGCAGTAGTCCGATGACTTTTTACCACATTGCATTTCAATGTACGTCGGTCCCTGTCAGTAAGTTTGCAAGTCCGGCCCGAATTGCTACGGTTGCTAGAGGTCTTTCCCTGTTTCTCGAATTGCATCAGTGTTCTTGATATGATAGCTCTTGAAAAACCAAACAGTTCAGCAACCTTAGTGATCGAGGCTCCTGACATGCGAGCTCCGACAATTTGTCCTTTTTCGATCTCAGAAGTCAAGCATTTAGCTTAAATTTTACTAAATTCTAAAAATAAATAAGCCAAATACAGTAAATTAGATAAATAAACGTATTTACAATAGATATAACCTGCCATTACGAAGTTTTAGTTAAAGTTCTTAATACAACGGGTCTTTGAAATATAGGAGTGGATATTGCAACTGTTCCAATTAATTTTTCCAAGACCTGTATGGATATTCCCTAAATTATATATATGTATATATCTATAACACAGATCTCTGGCTACGTGTCTTTGTTTTGGCTGGAATAGTTCCGTCACAAAATACAGATTATAATATTCTGCAAATGATAGCGCTAAAAATGTTGAAACAATCGACTGCATACAAAGAATTTGCTTATCTTCGAGAAGCATTTGTCCATAAATAGAAAATGTAACACGTTCTAGTGACTTGGTAATAAGCACGGGAGACGGACTAATTAATTTAGAAAACCAGGATAAGATGAGGGAAGGGAAGAATGGCCAGCAAGCACGCAACAGCTCTTACAGATAGATAGATAGATAGATAGATAGATAGATAGATAGATAGATAGATAGATAATGAAGTGACATAGATAGATAGATAGATAGATAGATAGATAGATAGATAGATAGATAGATAGATAGATAGATAGATATGAACAGACTAATATAGATAGATATGAATACATTGGGATAGATAGATATGAACAGACTAATATAGATAGGTAGATATGAAGACACGTTTCTGATAATCTCTATCTATAAAAGGCAGGATGTCTGTTTGTGTAACGAATGCACGGCCGCAATTTTCGACGGATTTGCACCAAAATCTACATGCACATGCTCCAAGTTTGCGGGAAGGCCAAGACCGACTATGCATTTCCCAACTCCCATTGATAGTGGAAATAATCGATTTTTTTTCATGATTCTACGGCAGTTTTCATGTAGTTTGCGTCCATTTTCTACTGGCCAGAGTGAGAGCCTATAGTTGGCTGCCATGAATAGGCAGGAAGATTCTATTAGCCAGCATGAGAGCAAACAGCTGACTGACACGAATGTTGACTAGCATGCTAGCATGCAAAAAAATCGATAACTGCATTCGTCACAAGTGGGAAAAATTTAAATCTGCATGGCACTTTTCTCAAATTGGCTCATTCGCTTGATTCTGATTCCGCAGAAGTGGATTGGGTGTGAAAAAGTATTTGTTGTTAACATTCTTTTTTCATTTTGTTTTTCCAGTTACGAGTCCTTTTTTAAAGCTGATCGTTTTGTGTTCATTTTGTTTAGTTCTTTTTTCGTGACAGATTTAATGTTTAGTATAGAGCTTAGAACAAATTATCAGTGTGAGATAGGCAAGAAGTAAGGCATGTAGCAACATGAGCACGGCAAAGGGCACTCCTTTAAAGGCAAGGAAGGGCAAAAATATTTTAAGTCAAGTGATAGCGATTGTTGTATGAGTCTTACGATTTTTGAATGAAGCACGGGCAACGATGGTCCATGCTGCTAGTTATTCCTATGACCAACGTTTGTGATCGATTTTCTTTCTTTTTTTGTTAAAGTAACGCTTCATATGAAGGGAAACTTTTCTTGAAATTACTTACCTGTTATGTCAAACTGTTCGTTGAGAATATGGGTATTTCCGCGTGTTGGACCTAAGATGGAAAAAGACGAGCATGCTGTCTATTCTTTTCTTGTATCGTCTTGGCTGAGGAGGAAGTGACGTAAGTCTCTAATATATGGTCGCTTGTAATTTGAAGATCAGCAGCGCCAGTTACTTAATGTGTCCATTTGCTGCGTGCTTGGCGGATCTTTTGCTTCAGGATCGCCTGCCGGAATAAGTACTGTTTCGGTAGGGTCTCTTAAGCGGACAAATATGATGTTGCAAGACCCGAAACTTGTCATGACCCCATGTCATAACATCACTGACGAGGCGATCCTGTGCACTCGCTGGAGGGTTGTCATAACAAATATAGCAAGAGAGAAAGATTTGGACAGATAGATGGATAGATTTACTAAGTATAGAGTACCTAGTTAGTATCGAACTCACTATTAAGTCGTAATTGGTCCAGACAAGCTTGCTAGGCATTTCGCCACGTCGAAGTGCCCCATACAGTGATTTTCTAAGCGAAGATATGGCACAAGGCCGAAATTAAGGAGCATCCAGTGAAGAACGAACTCACTACTCTAGGAGTAATTGATATAGCAAGTCATACTTGCTAACCATTACACCACCGAAATGCTCTTGATTTTCTAGGCTCATCTTAGAATGTGGAGTACCCAATGAGGATCGAAATCACTACTCAGTCCTAATTGATATGGCGAGACAAGATTTGTAACAATTATACCACGTCGAAAAGTTCTTGATTTTTTAAGCTTATCTTAGAATGTGGCACTGTACTGAATGTGTCGCGCACCCAGTGAGGATCGAACTCACTACTCAGTCGTAATTGATCTATCGGGACAAGCTTGTTAACGGTTGAATGTCGAAGTGCCCAAATAGATAGATATGGATAGAATGAAACAGACAGAGATAGATAGATAGATAGATAGATAGATATCAGACTGAGATAGATAGATAGATAGATAGATAGATAGATAGATAGATAGATAGATAGATAATTATCAGACTAAGATAGTGTTGTGGTAAGATCCACCTAATTTGCATAGTGGAGTGCAGACTATATAAATATGGTTGGTACCGGGAAGAGAGGAGAACGAATCAAGAGATTCAACCAGAAACTCTGCCCGACTGCGACTCAGTCAACACATTCTCCAGGAACGGTCTTCTTAGGAATATACAAAAGACTATATGTAAATATTGTGTACACTTTCTTGTTTCAATACATTTTGTTCTAAGTACATTTTGTGTTGCATTATTATTCCATGCATTAGTCAAGTTTCAACAGACAGACAGATAGATCGATAGATAGATAGATAGATAGATAGATAGATAGATAGATAGATAGATAGATAGATAATTATCAGACTAAGATAGATAATTAGATAGATAGATAGATAGATAGATAGATAATTATCAGACTTAGATAGATAGATAGATAATTATCAGACTTACTTAGATAGATAATTATCAGACATAGATAGATAGATAGATAGATAGATAGATAGATAGATAGATAGATAGATAATTATCAGACTGAGATAGATAGATTGTTACTTCTTTGCAGAAGACCATCTCTTCACTTGGTTGCGTTTTTGTGTTTTTTTCATTCGGAATTATATTATTTGTATTTATGCCTGTGGGTTCATAAGTGATTCTCAAGATCAGCTTCACTTTTCCAAACTCTCTCTTACACACGTGGCAAACATCGAATCTTCTGTGTTCCCCATGTTGGAGACTTGCTTGTAACTGTGTACAATCATGTGAAGTTTGAGTCCCGCAACAGACTTCAAAACCTTGTCACAAAACTCAAGTAAACTGCAGGTCTTTCGGGTAGGATTGCATTCACAGGAATATGCACCTGACCTCTTTGGGGAGATCTCACGTGACTGTCTGAACCAGCCGCCAAGAGGATGGCTTTTGCACTAATATTGCAAGTGTGTTGGTGTCCTAATAGCTCCGGGACGGATTCTATTTCTGCCTTCCTAATGGCGCGCTTTTTGTTGGAATGTTCAGTTGTCTTCTGCTCAAAATTGTTGCAGCATTCACAAATCAATCTTCGCCAAGCAACAGTTTCTCGTTCTTCAACATTAACGCCTGCCCAGCACATTTGATTATAAAGAAGCAGTTTCTCAAATGCTGGCCATGTTTGCATACTGAAGGACTTCTGTGTCTGGTGTACACGACTGCCGATTGATGTCCAAATCTGAGTAATATTCACTTAAGCTAATCATCAAAAATTATCTGGAATTTATGTAATCAAAATAATGAATTATTATTTTTCCTCACAACATTTCTATAGGAAACTATTTCTTTCTACTGTAAATGTATTTTGGGGGATAGACATGTATCCAGAAAGCTATATTGTTTTATTTGTTAAAGGTTTTTCAATAACAATAATTTTTAAATATAGGAAATGAAGTGAAATCTTCTGCAACAGTTTCTCCGACTTTAGGTCACATTTAACTCCATCTTTGAAACGTTTTAGGGGCTTATGAGCGGGTTGATTACCTTGTACTAGCTCACCATAAGTAAAAATTTGGCGGGCAATCTGCCATCCGCCATGCGTGTCAAATGACCCGTCCAATTAGTGTCTTTTATGTGTATATTAGTTTAGCTATGTTACCAACATTTTGTAACATTTAATTACTTACTACAAGACCGAAAGTAATTACTGCAAAGCAATTAAAAGTTTTAAAAAAGCACTTGGATTATTATATTGTAAATACATATATACATTTTTTACGGATTATCAACAATTTGCTGATTATTTAACGCCAGAAAATATCTTTAGATTGTAAGAAATTTGAGGGAGATAATAATGATTTACTTATACTACTAATTAATAATGTAATTATACTACTAATTAATAATATACGTATACTACTAATTAGTACTGTAATTATACTACTAATTAATAATATACGTATACTACTAATTAATACTCTACTTATAGTACTAATTAATAATATACGTATACTACTAATTAATACTGCAATTATACTACTAATTAATAATATAAGTATACTACTAATTAATACTCTACTTATACTACTATACTTATACTACTAATTAATACTATACTTATACTACTAATTTATACTATACATACTACTAATTAAGCTGGCAGGTAAAGAGGTAGATTTCTACCTTTCTCAGGTGTATTTGTTCCTAAGTGACTATAACGAACCCGACTCTCCGATTAACAATTTCGAACCATTATCCATTTCACCACCTGCACATCCAAGCTTACAGCACTTGGTATTGCCAAGCGGTTACCTATCTAGGTACTGACCAGGCTCGACGTTGCTTAACTTCGGTGATCGTACGAAAACTAAACCGGTGTTTCAACGAGATATGACCGTAAGCCTGCATGAATATCTATGAGATTCAGTCAAAGTCTAACATGTGTTCTAATATAATTTTAAAAGTACTTAATTCGAATTGCAAAGCTTTTATTTATCTTTTAAACCATATTTTATTATTTATGGTTCATCTATAAACTGTCGAAAGGCTGCCGAAGTCTGAGTCCTCATCGGAATTAAATTAATCTATTTCTCTCGCTGGTCATCAAAATCAAGTATGGTAGGCAGCGTCTTCGGGGCATTCAAAGTCTGGGCCTGTTTTTCAGGGTATCGAAATTCGATCATCTATCGATAAAAAAAATCACAAAACAAATTACTGAGTTCGACGCACACTGCTGTTACGTGTAAGCTGCCATGTTGTTTGATTTGATTCACTAGTGTGTACCCCCACTATGGTCAACTGGTATCATTATTTACTTACCACAGTAAAACGAGAAAAAAGACGATGTTTAATTATTTTTCATACAAAAGACGTGAAAATCAATATTTTTTCATCGAATGAATTGCACCTAAAAAGTGATCGACCCTAATAAAAATTGCATTTAAATCTGAATAATTTTACGAAAATTAAACAATTATAAATTTGCTATAAAATTATAATATATACAACAAGAGAAAGGAAAAATGTAATTTTATAAGATACATTTAATTTACACTTTACTAAATTGAGTTATTTTTCCTTTCTTTACACGTGTGCTAGCGTTTTTCCCTCTAACTTTTATAAATGCATTTTGTTATACTGAAATTATTTCATTAAGATATTAACTTCAGATAACAGCTTGGTTGTACCAAATGACAGTTGAAAACAACAAGAAAAAATGCCATTTTTAGAACAAAAGACGGAGAGGTTTAGCGACGGAAGTACAGAATGTCCTTAATTCAAACTTGAGAGAAATGAAAGTAAAAAACGTAGACAACAAAAGTATGCAAGAAAATTACGAGAAAATGAAAGAAAACAATCAAGTTTCGTCTTCTAACTGGATCAGATTTAAAAGTAAAAAAAAATACCCTCATTTTTTTTTGTCTTCTTTTACTACAAGCATTAAAGATAAGAAAAGCAATAATTTTGCCCCCTTTATATCATCCGTCGGGGTTTTTTTTTCTGTTCGTTAACAATACAAGTGAAAGGGAATTTTTCTTTTTTTGAATTCTCTTTGTGTATCTAAATTTTGTTTAATGTGTTGTCTTAGTCTGCAAGATGAAAGAAACATATAGAAATATGACGTTGCAATCGAAAACGCCATTGACACTCTTGCATCCAACCATTGATAAATAAGTGAAGTTTTCGAGTTTTTTAAACTTGTGATCTACTTTTCAAGTGGACATCAACATTATTATGATTCTTCTTCTTCTTCTTCTTCTTATTATTATTATTATTATTATTATTATGATCACTTTGCACGCCTTATTGGATGTTATTAACTGGTTTTGCACTCAATGGATATCAAGCTACATCCCGCAGCCTTAGGTATCCAGTACTTTTCTGAGTGTTCGTGCTGTGCCAAGTAAACAAGCCATCTGCAAGACATAAAAACTCACGGCTAATTCGAACGCTCCGATTACAATACGAACAATCTCTACGTTTTTACTACTAATATTATTATTATCATTATCATCGTTATTATCAACATTATTATTATTATGACTATTATCATTATTTTTTCATCATTATTATTATTATCATCATCATTTTTATTATTATTATCATCATTAATTTATTATTATTTCCTTTCGTTTCTGTTGTATACACATTTCCTTCCAGGTCCAAACCAGAGACCTAAGGTCAGCAATGTCTTCATCACATTTTCCACTGATAATTTTTGTATAAAAAAAAAACAAAAAACGTAAAACAAAACTAAGATCCCACACATTCTTCATAGAAAAAACTCTACGTAATGTATGATCTTTTGAGCACATTTTTTTTATTTCTTTAATGCACGGCTACCAAAAATCCCTTCAATGAATCTATCGGACCCTTTTCCAATCTATTATTATTATTATTATTATTATTATTATTTGTGTATGTTATGTTTCCAACTTTGTATCCTGTTGAGCCTGGTCCAAACTATAGACCTTAGGCCCTATAGGAGAATTGTTATTTAATTGACAGCACTTTTCTTAGTATATGGGATGTTGCTAGTAGGGCGATCTTCTGGGCAACATGTATGTTGATGTTACCTGAGACACTGTAGGTAAAATTATTATTATTGTTTTTATTTTATTTTGATATCTGGCTTTTTCACATTTCTTTCCGGGTCCCGCCCAGGGATCGAAGGTTAGAAATGGTATCATGACACTTTCCACTGCAAAAAAAAAAAATTCCATAGAGCCCTTCGTAAAGTGTGGGCTGTACTTGTTAGGACATTTTTTTGTATCTCTTTGAGGCATGGACTTCCAGGGATCCCTTCAATTAGTCTACTGGAATCTTTTCCAAAGAATCCTATGGCTCCAATTACAACAGGGATTGTTGATGTTCCCATGTGCCACATTTTTGAGATTTCTCTTTCAAGGTCCTTGTATTTTGACAGCTTTTCGAATATCTTCAAAAATATATTGCAGTCTGCAGGGACTGCCATATCAATAAGGAAGCATTATTATTATTATTATTATTATTATTATTATTATTATTATTATTATTCCTTTGATTTCTGGTGTGTACTCATTTTCCGGGTCCCGACTTGAGACCTAAGGTCAGAAATAACATCATGACATTTTCTACTGAGAAATTAAAAACACACACACACACATATTTTACATAGATAAAGACCTTCGTAAGGTGTGTGCTGTACTTGTGAGAACTTTTTTTTTGTATTTCTTTAAGGCATGGGCTTCCAGGAATCTTTTCAATGGGTCTATTTGAATCTTTTCCACTCAATCCGAGGGCTCCAACTACAACAGGGATTTTTGATATTTTCATGTGCCACATTTTTAATATTCCGATTTCAAGGTCCTTGTATTTTGATATCTTTTTAAAGATCTTCGAACATATATTGCAGTCTGCAGGGACTGTCATATCAATAAGGAGGCTTTTTTGTTTGCGGTCTCTAATAACTATGTCTGGGCGATTAGCTTGGATTGTTTTGTCTGTGTGTATTGTGTAGTCTTATAAAAATTTTACACTTCTATATCTGTAACCGGCTCTGCGTGTTGTTCATACCAATTTCTTGCAATTTCCTTTCCGTAGAAGTTGCAGATTTTCCAGTGCATATATTGGCCCAATCTGTCATGCCGGGTTTTATATTCAGTGGGTGCCAATACCGCCCAAACTGATACAAGATGATCAATTGTTTCTGGATATTTATCACAGAATCTGCATTTTGGGCTAACACAATTTGTTGTGTGCTTGATAATTTCTAATTAACAATCATTGATCTTGTGCAGCAAGGATAAAACCTTCGGTTTCAGCTTTCAAACCTGCACTACGTAGCCACTGATGGGTTTGTCTACATCAGCTTGTTTCGTACGGGTTGAATATTGGTCGCGAAGGGCTTTATCTTGCCATCGTTATTATTATTATTATTATCACCATTATTATCAGTGTTATTGTCATTATTATTATTATTATTATTATTATTATTATTTTTTTTTTTTATTTCACTTCGACACAACATATCATGAGAGTTGATGGCAATAAATTAATTTTTCAGATCACCTAACGTGACTTAAGAAAATAAACTGGCCATTTTTCTTTCCATCGACAGGCTTCAAACAATACTTTTCTATCTGTCTATATTTCTGAGATGAGGTATTATGTACACTACTTATTTTATTCGGACTATTGTCCTCATCTTTGTCGCCATATTTATTACAACGTTTCGGCCGTTGTTTGCTCTGGCTTTCGTCAGGTGTTTAGAATGTCAAACTGAACCCTTTATTTCGCTCACTGGGGTAGACTGTTCTAGTTCCACGTGCCATGTCTAATGGATGTCAGTTATCAGTCATCACCTGTTAATTCCTTTCTCCAAGTTCTTCACCGCCTTAACCAGGTATTGAACTCACACTCTTTGGGTCCTGTCACTGGATCTAACTAACGCCTTTATCCACTGTGCCACGCGTCCTTGAGTTCAATAGCCGGTTAAGGCAGTGGAGAACTTGGAGAGGGGAATTAACTGGAGATAACTGACATCCATTAAACATGGCAAGTGGAAGTAGAACAGTCTACACCAGTGAACGAAATAAAGGGTTCAGTTTGACATTCCAACCACCTGAATACGGCCGGGGCGTACAACGGCCGAAACGTTGTAATAAATATGTCGACAAAGATGAGGACAATAGTCTGAATAATGTAAATAGTGTAAAACTATTAGGTTGTTACATAAATACATTCATTTTTTAAATTCGTTTAATGCTTATTATTTATTAATAGTTCTGATAAATCATTCAACAATTTATTCCCGTTCACTGTTTACGACGTCCTGCTAACGATCCGCTAATTGTTCAATACAATAGATAGAAATTACAAAGTTTTCATTCAAAAAATTAATCGAGCCATGTTTTACGCTTGACATCATAGTTAAAGAAAACATCACTGAAATTGTAATAAAACAACTGCCAAAGGTGGTATAGTCTGAAGAGGCTAAATCAGGAGAATATAGTGGGTGTAGTAGAATTTACCAACCAAGCTCTTTCTTTGTATCAATTAGTACGTGGAATCACGATAAAGATGTATCATCAAGGAGAACATTTGTACGGGCAACAAAAGGAAGGAAGTCGTGGAAAACCGTGATCACCCTCGTTCTGAGGAAGAAAAAGAAATATTTTCATTTTCCATTGTTCTTTTTTTTTCTTTTATTAAGCTCCCTTCGAATAGCTTCTTCCCATAAACCGATATTATGTCCAATCAATTCCTAAAAGTTTGCTTCTCCGTTCGTAACAATCTTAACCTATTCAAGTCTAGGTTTAACCGTTTCTTTTCTCATAAATTGTGTCTCTTACCTCTTACTCTGCAACACTCTACTTTGGGTGGCTCTTGGGCCATATACAGGTGAACGTCATTGCCAAAAAATATTATGTTGTGACATAAATTCGTTCGTTTTTTATTATTTATTTTAATCCTTCTTATTTCTTAATAGTTCTGATGAATCATTCAATAATTCATTCCCTTCATATTTTACGACCTCCTGCTAACAATCCACTAACTGTTCAATGCTTCGCCGATAAAAATTATTAGGTTTTGACTCAAAAAAATCATCAAGCCACGTTTCAACTCCACATTGTTGTTGAACAAAACACCCCTCAAATTGTTAGAAAGCGTCCGAAAAAATGTGGTAGTCTGAAGGGGCGAAATCAGGAGAATATGGAAGGCGTAGCAGAATCTCCTAACCGAGCTCTTTAATTGCATGTTTAATGATGCTAGCGACATGAAGGCGAACATTTTCATATTGAATAATCACACTGTATCGCCGATCAGGTTTTTTTTTTCAGCTGAATTGCCACTTTGAGCCACTGTTCAACATACAGCTTAACATTGACCGTTTGGTTGTTTTGTAGCCTTTCATGGCCGTACACAGCGCAAATGTCTCCAGTAGCTTTGGCTACTTTATCACCTTGATTACAAGCGAAGAACATTTCTCATTCTTGGCATTCCAAGATATTAGAAATACAGAAAAGACAGAATTTATTTACAGATTCAAGGGACAGGAAATTGTGAAGAGCCATGATCGCCTGTTTAAAAGAGATTGTCTCAGTTCTTAGAATCTTGAATGAGTATGTGGTTCTGCAGAAAGATGCTGAGTATACCATAGACCGAACATGTGTGTAACGACGACGTTAATTTTGATACTAACAGAGGTGCCTGTAAATAGTTCGACTTTTAAATTCTTGTCGAACCGCATTGCACCATGTAATCGTCGACAGTAAGTCAGTCATGTTGAAACAAAACAGAGACTAGAACATGAAACAAACTACCAACACGAAGATAATCTCATCTAATATTTAAATTCAATGTATTATGGCTGCAATTTATGTCTATCAAAGTTATTGATCTTTTTTTTGTACAATGCGAATAAAATTTCGAAAATGTGGCTGTTGATAGTCAATAAAATGGCTGAAAAGTTTCGGCTCACATGAGTCATCGTCAAGTATGGGAGTAAGAAAAAAGAAAACGGAATGTCTTCCACGCATCACGTTTTTAAAAATGACGTTATTTTTGTTTGAAAGTTAAATCCAATGCGCAGAACGTAGTAAAGTGATGTCAGCAACATGCAACGCCAATGCGTCATGACGCATGTAAAGTGAAAGCTTGGAAACTATGAATTTAGGCGATTTGAATTTTATAGATCAGTAACATTTACATTTGCGAAAGCATACTAGAGAGATAGATAAATAAATTAAATACATATAATTTTTAATAAAACATCTCACGTGTAAAGCAGAGCTGAAGACTACGAACCCAACGAACTCATGATGCAAATGAACACTACGTCTTGTAGGTATTATCGGGACTCACGGGACAACAGGAAATATAATTTATATATATATATATATATATATATATATATATATATATATATATATATATATATTATTTATTTGAAAATTATAACATAAATGTTATAAAATGACTACAAAAATAACCATTTTGTTTCAACACCTCTGGTGTCTTATCGAGTGATGATGTTGAATGTAGAATAAAGGGTTTTAAAAGATTCAAATTAATTAACCACCCCTCGCAAGGGGAAACGCTGTTACATGAGCTGGAATGACCAATCAAAATACAAGTATACGAGAATTCAAAAAACTTGACAACGGGGTAGGGTTATAAAAACTATTAAATGCTTTAAAGTTGGGGTTATACCAAAATAGAATTTATTCTAACTAGTACGTATTATATTATACGATAAAATATGAAATTAAAATTAAAAATTACCCATTTTAAAATCTAAATTTAATCTCTATTAAGTTTTAAATTATAAAATTACTGAGGAAAAAAACAAAAATACATATGTTATTCTATTTTTGTTTTTATTGAAATTACGTTGGAATAGACGTTAAGATCGACTGCTCTTAACTTCATAACAACATGGATACATTT
>OZ038492.1:110410514-110465514 GCA_964036315.1 Acanthosepion esculentum
GGCAGAAGAATTTCCCGCAGTAGGTTGCCATTTCTTTCTGTGGTAAATTGGTTGTCACCCAAGGCTGTAGGGGAGAAGAGAAAAGACAGTCAAGTACCATCCTCTGTGATACACGCTTTGACGATCATGTCTCTTTCGATTTATGACTGACTGGGCAGAAGATTTTCCCGCAGTAGGTTTCCATTTCTTTCTGTGGTAGATTGGTTGCCAGCCAAGTCTGTAGGGTCCCATCTGTTCTGCTATTTAACCCATAGCCAGGGAAAGAAGAGAAAGGAATATTCAAGTACCATCAGTTATACACACTTGGGCGACCATCTCTGTTTCGATTTCTCACCGACTATGCAGAAGATTTTCCCGCAGTAGGTTGCCATTTCTTTCAGAGGTTGACTGGTTGCTGTTTCACCCAATGAAAGAGATGGATTCATACCTTTCCCAAGAATATTTTACGTAAGTGTATGTAACGAACCTGACAGGAATTTGAACCTGGCCCTCCGAGTTCTCCATTACACCAACTTGATACAGAATATAAATCGTATGTAAGTGTTTGTCCTCATTTAGTTTTGAAAATTCAAAGAAAAAGGAATCTGTTCAACAAGCAGATTTTGAAACCCACTATTGTACATTGGTAATCACATATTCTCTAGATAAGCACGCACACATGCGCGCACGCACACATGCGCGCACGCACACACGTGAAAGTGTATAGAGAGATACGCACACGCATATAATCGAAATTACATGCATCCGAGATCAGTATCAAATAAACATCGTGACACCCGCGCACACACGCGCATATACAGAAGTCTGTGAATGCACTCACGCAAACATACACATCAATACATATAAATACGCATACTCACTCACTCACTAACAAAATCTGTACAAATACATACAGATACCAAAATACACTGAAGGTAGTGGCAGCCTCTATCGTACGTGGAACTTTGTTCCCATTGCCTCTTATATCAGTACACAACATTCCTTGTAAACACGCCCGTCTCTCACCGCACCTACGGCTTGTCTGATTGTCTAAAAAGCACGCTATGCCATTTTTTCCCCTTATTTCACTATTCTTTTTCTTTTTTTCCAAACATGAAAGAAGTTTTCCTCTCTTTTTTTTTTTCCTTTTTTTTTTTCATTGTTATCAGTCTTTTCAGTTTTTTCCTCGGTGTTTTTTTTCCTTCAGATCTTTAAAACGCCTCTTTTCATTATAATTTAATTTTTCATTGAGCCTTTTTTTTTCTTCCTTCAATCTACCTCTACCACGACCCTCTCTCATCCTAACTTTCTCACAGCCCCTACCATCGACGCTCCACCACCCCACCCGCTTTGGTAAAAGACTTCCAACACCCACACCTCGACCATTATGCACCAGCCATTTCTTAGCTTCCCCCCTCCATTATCATTCTTTCAAAAAACATTATTATTATTATTATTCGGTATTACGTGAGTGATTCCTTGCTGAGTATGACGTTTTAAACGTATTACGATTTACTTGTATTACGTTTTACACGCTTACTTCTTTTATCTTAATTTCTTAGAATTTACTGCGGCTACACGATCTTATGTCTATTCCTAATAACGTCTACGCGTAAAAAGTGCATATTGGCAAATGTAGGCACAATGTGCAAGATGGCATCGCCACAGAAAACGGCATGGACAAACTGGTTTCGTATTTCAACAGAGGTTGTTTATCGTAACTTCTTCCTTTCAGCCTGCGGAGGTCTATTTGTTGGGTTTAAGATTCATGGGGAGGAATGGACCGCGCTGGCATCAATGCGTGTCCTTAGGGGCGGATGTGACACGATTGGTCGATTATGTCTCTTTTCGATACATGATCGCCCAAGGGTTATTTGCGCCGAAGTGAATGTAACGAAACCGACCAGAATTCGAACTCAGCTCTCCAGTTTCTCATTCTGAACAGTTATCCATTACGCCTCCCGTACGTCCAAGTTTACACAACCTGGTATTCGCAAACGGTCACCTATCTAAGTACTGACCAGTCACGACGTCTCTTAACCAGCAATTTTATGATCTATCTTTATCTAATTTCATTTATAAATGTACAAATAAACTTTAGCCTTAATCGGCCTACTCAGCGTGAATATTTACAAGGTTCAGTGAATCACAATCGACTTCATTGCCTACCTTAATTTACCTGTACGGTTTTTTTTTTTAATCCATCTCCCTTAACGATGTAAACGATCATGCCGTTGCCTTCTCCAAATTTGAATTCAGACATATGATTTTATCACAGTGGTTGCTAGTCAAGCTAAACAAGTCAGTCTCATTACTGCTTAACGTAAACTTGATGAGATGGATTCTTACCTTTCTCGAGGCCAATAGTCCGAAAATGAAGGCAACTCACTAGTCCGAATTTTGAATTCGGCTCGACGATTCCACTTTCCTCACAGATATCTCTTAAACTATCTACACATCCTTTATCTGGATTTCTATTTCCAGATCAGAAGAGAAATGTCTAGTCCCAACGATTTCAGATAGTAGTTCACCTTTCTGGAAAATTTCTAAAACTTGATTTCATTTGTCGCGAAATATTCCTGGAAATCTGAAAGATCTGAAATATCTTCCCTCGTCCTGGCTATGAGGATAAACTGCAACTACGTCCTGGGTAAGACGATAAACTACGCCAAACAACAAGGCCTCTGATCAGGAGTTTTTTAGGAGCGTGGAACCACTTCTTAATTGCTGGTGTTCCCAGGACTACCCTGACCCGGGGTGGTGGCACCTGTTAGGGTCCCATCTATGAGCGGGTAGTTAACCCCGGAGGTGAGGTAAAAAGCATCATGGGAGTGAAAAAATGGGTATTAATACCAGAAATACTTTGTAAAAAATTATTACCAGAAATAAATTTTTGAAAAAAAATATAACCAGCAATACATTTTTGAGGGAAAAAATATTACCAGAAATAGACTTTTGACAAAACAAAATATTACCAGAAAACAAAGTTGTCAGCATTAAATAACCCAGTGAGGTTGATATGCTGTAAAACACACCAAACCAAACCAAACCAAAGATCTTCCTAGAAATTTCTAAACTAGACTTCTGCCACAACAAAATCTCCTTGGAAATTTTAGAAAATACTGTTTCAGTTACTACGAGATGTGTGGAAAATTCTGGAAACTCGTCTTCATTTACCGTGAAATCTTTCTGAAAATGTTTAGAAACTCGATTTTAGTCACCATAATATCTCTGGAAATTTCTGGAATCTCGACTTCAGTTACTGTGAGATATGTGGAAATTTCTAGAGACCCGACTGCGAGATCTGATGAATATAAGTCTGTATTGTTGGAAGAACTTGGTCTGGAAAAGAAGTTTTCCGTTCACCCTCATGTGTGTGTGTGTGTGTGTGTGTGTGTGTGTGTGTGTGTGTGTGTGTGTGTGTGTGTGTGTCCTTTCTTCCCCATTAATTATAGGAAATTGGATAATGGGAAAAAATTAAGTCAATGAAATTTTAACAAATATTGTTAAAGAGTTAGTTTAATTTAGATTTAATTATGAAATATCTGGTCAGAAAGAAAGTTTTTAAATAAATCATTTCGGAAACGCGAGAAATTCCCTTCCGACCAGATAAATGGAAAATATCTTATTTGTATTTACTCTAATTGTTATGGAATATAAAAATTGGTTTTAAAACTTTTGTGACGTACGAGTACCGATAATAATTAAGTATAACTCAAGACCTCAATTTTAAAATAAAACCGTATTTAATTACAACAGCAAATATACAAGGACAAAGAAATAAAAGTCAATCAAAGATAATTAACCAGTTCAATGAATTCCTTGTTTGGAGCTAGGCTCGGCTTAACGTCCCGTAAATCCTAAATCAAAACCCAAATCATCGACGCACAATAATTCACACTAATTCGACTGGATAGTTCCACTTAATAGTCACTGCAGTCAGTAGCCTGACACTGCTATTCATACACCTGGTGGAAAACATATTTCATAACTCCAATGTGTTACGCTCGAACCTCGGTATCAGTAGTTACTCATTTTCTTCCTATATGACACCTCCCCTTTAAGAATGACATCTCTGGTGTCTATATCTCTTCAAATATTCAAATGTTCCGTTGCTGATTTTTTTCTTTTTTTTCTTTTACTGTACCTTTTACTGAGATCAATCTTGGTGGCTCTGGGGCCAAATACTGGTTTCATCAAGCGGTACATCTGCTCAATAGTTTCACTCAATAATCACTGCAGTCAGTAGCCTGACACCGCTATTTATACACCTGGTGGAAAATCATATATTCATAAATCCAGAGTGTCACGCTCGAACCTCGGTGTCGGTAGTTACTCATTTTCTTTCTATATGATTGACAAAAACAAATTTTGTCAGTCTTGATAGACAATTTGAAAAGACCACAACCTTATCATTCAGAGTCATTGTGTCACTCGTTCAACACAAATAAAAGCTAATCGTTTGAATAGAGTTTGACTGTAAACAGTCTGCGACTTTAGAAATCTATGGCTTGGCGCGTTAAAGTCTTCTTTAACAGTTTAATAAAAAATATACTTTTTAATAAAAAATATACTTGTCTACAAATCATTGTTTCTAATGTTCCAAATAGGTATTTAAGTGAACACCTGTTCGCGTACATAAGTGAAGCACAAGGTGTAACCTTTACACTGCTGACAGAATTCACTATTTGTCCTTACGGAAGCACACCTGTGTCTAATTTTAACCAACATTGTGCAGTGACAACGCACACATCGGAACAATTATCCAACTATTTTAACTTGTTTTTTTAATAATGTATTTCTAACATTTGTTTCTTTCGTTCTGTTTTTTGTTTTTTCAAAAATAAAGTCATGTGTATTTTATAAGTGTTTAATATATAGAGTCTGCATTTACACAGGAAGCCAACTACTCTACCATGATTTGTTAATCTTCCACATGGCTACACACGCACACACACACACACACACACACACACACATATACATATATATATATATATATATATATATATATATATATATATATATATATATATAAGGGGGTGCTGAAACGTTCCTGGCCCGATATACTTCTCAAAATATGAGCAGATGAACGAAAATCAGAATTATCTTTTGAAATATCTCCTCATTTGTGTCAAAAGATTCAGCGCCCATTATCTCTCTCTCTCTCTCTCTCTCTCTCTCTCTCTCTCTCTCTCTCTTTATATATATATATATATATATATATATATATATATATATATATATATATATGTATATATACATATATATACATATATACATATATATATATATAAATATATATATATATACATATATATATAAATATATATATAAATATATATATATACATATATATATAAATATATATATATATAAATATGTATAGACTAGTCGCCTGACGATTGCACTAGCATGAAACAGACTGTCGCCTCTAAGTGCTGACTTCCATGTCCACTTTTATATTTACACACGCTCTATCTCTGATATTGAGCACTTTATCCCATAAATATAGCACACTTTAAGACTATATTTCCTCATATATATAAATATATATATATACACACACACACACACATATATATATATATATATATATATATATATATATATATATATATATATATATATATATATATATACTATTTATATTATTCAGACTATTGTCCTCATCTTTGTCGCCATATTTATCACAACGTTTCGGCCGTTGTACGCTCCGGCCTTCTTCAGCTGGTGTCCTCGAGGACACATGGCACAGTGGATAAAGGCGTTGGTTAGATCCAGTGGTAGGACACAAAGAGTGTGAGTTCAATACCTGGTTAAGGCGGTGAAGAACTTGGAGAGGACATTAAGCAGGAGGGAGCTGATAACTGATATCCATTAAACATGGCACGTGGAACTAGAACAGTCTACCCCAGTGAGCGAATTCCAACCACCTGTAGAAGGCCGGAGCATACAACGGCCGAAACGTTGTAATAAATATGAGGACATAGTCCGTATAATGTAAATAGTGTACAAAATACCTCATCTCAGAAATAAAAGACATATATATATATATATATATATATATGTGTGTGTGTGTGGTTGAATAATCTAGAAATATAATGTTCATTTTTTTTTTACTTGCTGGTTGAGTATTTTAAAACATTAATAAAGATAATGATATAAACTAAATTAGCTCCCTTACATATTCTTAACGCTAATTTTTAAATTGACTATAACAGAGAGCGTTTCATGCGCATTTGCAAAACAATTCACAACTATCAATTACATTGATTTTTTGTCTTATCAATTCACTCACTAAAGATGATCTTGGATGAGATTGAAAGTCATTGGGAAAATAAAAGAACTAACCAAAAAAAAGTAGTCTTGTTTTCCTGACTGCTGGAAGTCCTCAAACATTGTTTCTGTCTTTAAGAACTCTGGTGACCTCTCCGACCCTTCTACTTATCGTCCTATCAGTCTCCTACCAATCTTCGGCAAAGTCTTCGAAGCCCGTATCAACAGCGAAGTGATTAATCACCTGATATCCCATGATCTGCTCTCAGACAAGCAGTATGGTTTCCGCTTTGCCCGATCTACAGCTGATGTGCTTACGGCCATCACTGAATTTGACTACCCAGCTATTCATAATAACGGTGAAGTTCGTTCCGTGGCCCTAGACATCTCCAAAGCGTTTGATAGAGTTTGGCATGCCGGCCTTCTTCGCAAGCTCCAGGGTTATGGTATTACAGGTCAATTGTTTGACCTAATACAATCATTCCTGTCAAACCGTGAATTGAAGGTCGTTATCAATGGATTCATCTCCAGCTCCTATCCCACTAACGCAGGTGTTCCTCAAGGCTCCATCCTAGGCACTACTCGGTTCTTCATATTCATAAACGACCTTCTTGATGCCATAGATTCCCAAGTCGGCATCTATGCGGACGACACCACAATTTACTCCTGCCTCAAACACAAATCTAGTGATGCTGACAAAGTTAACCTGGCAGTTCGATTAGAAAAGAACCTCCAATCGGTTGTGAACTGGGGCAAGAAATGGATGAATAACTTTAACGCCTCTAAAACAAAACTGCTCTCTATTAACCACCACAGGGATCCATCCCTGCATCCCATTAGAATGTCTGAAGACCAACTTCTCGAGAGCTCCTCTCTGCGGCTGCTCAGTCTCACGCTGTCCGCTGATCTGAGATGGAACAAATACATCGAGTCAATTGCATCATCCACCGCAAGGAAAGTTGGCTCCCTGTGCCGAGCCAGGAATTTTTTCTCCCCGGAATCGATCCTCCAAATCTATAAATCGACCATTCGCCCTTGCATGGAGTATTGCTGCCATATATGGTCTGGAGACCCTGCTGTTTGCCTCAGGGTTCTTGATAAGATCCAGAGACGGATATGCAATGTAATTGGCTCTGATCTGTCATCTTGTCTGCAGTCGCTCTCTCACAGACGCGATGTTGCCTAGCTCTGTCTTTTTTACAAGTACTTTCACGGTAATTGCTCCGATGAGCTGCTTTCGCTGGTTCCTAGGCCTCATGAATTTAAACGTCCAATGAGGCTGGCATCCCGTTCCCACCCCTTCACCGTTGAAACTGTTAGATGTGGACGTCTCTTCTACTCCACTCATGTCTCGCACATCTCGCCTGTGGAACTCCCTTCCATATTCCTGTTTCCCTGACAAATACAATCTCCAACTATTTAAGTGTAACATCAATCGACATCTCCAGTTGCTTTGATCTATCCACTTCCCTTCTCCACATCCTTTCACCTTTCATTCCTATCTGCTCTCGCTCCAAATCTTCTGTAACCCCATTGCCTTGATCGATTCACTATCTTTCTCCACATCCTCTCCTTTACCACTCCTATCTGCTCTTCCTCAAAACCTTCTGTAACCCCTTGTGTGCTAGTGGCTTCCAGCCTTGCTTGGGGTGATAAGCTTAAAAAAAAAAATTACATTAATTTTTTGAGTTTGAAAATAAAAGAATTAAAAAATCTCTCTATCTATCTATCTATCTATCTATCTATCTATCTCAGTCTGTTCATATCTATCTATCTATCTATCTATCCATCTATCTATCACAACAAGCACCTGTTTATTCTCTCTAGATATCAAACTGTCTCTATCTTTTATCTATTTGTCTTCCTTTCAGTCTATCTATTATCTCTCTCTGTCTCTCCCCCCTCTCTCTGTCTAACTTTCTGTCATGTTTAAAAATATCCGTGTCCGTGTTAAAACACGTTGAATCTACAGACTGTTTCTTCAAGCAACCTAAAAATGCATAATTTCTGTTACGTTAATAAATAAATTAATTAATTACTTCAAACACACACACACACACACACACACACACACACACACACACACATATATATATATATATATATATATATATATATATATATATATATATATATATATATATATATAGGCAGCATATCTTCATTCAAGCATATTTGGTTGAATAATCTAGACATATTATGTTTATTTTTAATTTAATCCCACAAAAACATAAGCTAACTTACCTCTCTTACATATTCTTAACGCTAATTGTTAAATTACATCAGAGAGAGTTTCCTGCGCATTTGCAAAACAATTCCCAACTATCAATTACATTGATTTTTTGTCTTATCAATTTACCCACTGAAGATGATCTTGGATGAGATTGAAAGTACTTGGAGAAATAAAAGAAATAACTAAAACTACGGCGTCTTTTTTAATCAGTTTTAACAACAAGAAATTAATCCGTGAATTTAGCAGAATAAAAATAAAAATTTAACCAAACTGCTTCGTATATAAAGCTTTCTTGATTTTCTTTTTTACCTTTAATATCATAATATTCTAGAGTTGAGGTATTAAGGAAAATAGAAAAAAAAGGACAATTCTACTTAGAATCAGAGAGTTCAAACTTCTTAAGCACATAATGAGGAAAGTGGATTGGAAAATTTAACACGGTCAGGACATATTGAAGGCAAAAGGGACAGAGAAAAATAACGAATAACCGACATAACAAGCCTGTGTAACTGTCTGGTAGAAAAGTGATAACATAAAGACAAACCATACTAAGAGATAGTAAAGACAGGATGCTGTGGAGAGACGTTATCACTCAAGATCTAGGTAGACCAGTAATTCCCAAGCGATTTTGGGCCATGCCCTACTTTGGTATTTCCAAAATTCTGGTTTCCCTCCTTTAATATTTAATTCTTACATATTCAAAATTTTACTGCAATTCACGTGAAGGAAGCTTAAACGGTCATTAACTTGGTCTCAAAACAAACCGCCAAATACCATGACGTCCATTAAAGAGAAAATTTTTTTAAAAATACAGTTAAAATATATATACTTTCAAAACATAGAGAACTGATAGGCAGAAATATAAAATATTTGAATGAAAGTTTATTCTGTAATATACTTTGATCATTTTAATCATGAAATAATAATGCAAAATGAAATTTGAGTTCATCACAAAATGACTGTTAATGAGATCCTTGTGCGTCATGCATGCTACAGATAGATTTTATATTAGGCACCAATTTAGTCAGCTTAAGCCTCAAGTCTCCTCATTTAGTGATATCCAGTCAATTTCTTTTCAATAATAAATCATTTACAGCACTAAAGTCACATTCAGCTAAATATGAAGATGAAAATAGTAATAACAAATTTCTTGCAACGGTGGTTGAATTTGGGTATTTAGTTAATGTCTCATCACAAAGCCATACCATGACTCCTTTTATATTGAATAAAGTTTTAACAGACTCATCATTTTGCATCTCTAAGAGTTTTTCGTGGTACTTCATCAAAAAGTCAGAAATATCCACTAGCATTGACTGCATCAGCCATGTTGGAAAATCAATTTGTTTTACATCAGAAAGTGCACATCCTACGCATGTCCCATCAAAATATTACCATGCCCCGCCGATAGAGTATGCTCCCCACGTTGGGAATCATTGAGGTAGACGAACTAGTCGTCTACTGCGTCTGGGTGAACATTAGCTTGCTTGATACACCAAAATTGCATGTAAGGTCCAAGAAATATTTTTAGTCATTTAATGTTGGGCGCAAAATCTATGGAATATGGAATCTTATATGACCTCAAAAACGGTAAGACGCTAAGATAAATTATATTTAGCCTTTTTTGGCAATGTTAACCCTGCTATTTGTTCTTTTGTTAACCAATGTTATTCCGATATTTACTTGTTTTTTTCGCCATATGTGATAGATCATAGTTGTTTATAAAAATCGTCTTCCTGAAATTGTGTATCTCTATCTCTATCTATCTTCCCTACACAATCTCGAACTTGCCATACACCCAAGAATACTGAGAGTAAAATACTGAAAATATATTTTTCCCCATTTCATTCATTTCATTAAGGACGCATTTGAAAGGAGATCCTGGACATCCTAACGACATCTAATATATTTTATCACGAGATTTAGGAATTGGCATATTGTGCCTTTCCCTGCCACACGACCAAAATTATCCATGCCACGGGACCAAAACTATTCATAGCTTTTTAAAAAATCGATCTTGGTGTGGGTCACTGATTAGTTAGGATAAATATCTTTGATTTAACGTAATCTTACTTGCAAAGTGTGGTATAAGAAAAGAAAGTAGCACGTCCTGAGAGAACTAATGCCATCATGCAAAGGCGGCATAACATGACCATTATATCAAAGAAAGGAAAAAGCCAAATGGCTCATTCAAACCAATTAAGACTCATAATTGAAAAGGGGACGTTTTGATGGAAGAAGATCTTGACAGAATAGAAAGGATGAATTCTTCAAATCAGGACAGTGCAACAGAAGACGAGACTGTGGATGATAGTGGGAGTGACTCAGGTACTGAAGAAGATGAAATGAGACCAAGATCTCGATTTTTAAAAAGGAACAGGACATAAACCTCAAGCGGGAGAGGAGGAAAGAGGTTAGAGAAGAAGTTCGAGAATAACCAAAGGTATTAAACTTTCTGACCAATTAAGACTCAGAATTGAAGAAGTAGACGTTTTGATGGAAGAAGATCTTGACAGAGAAAAAAGGATGAGTTCTTCAGATCAGGACAATGCAATAGAAGACGAGCCTATGATAAGGACATAAACTGCAAGTGGGGGAGGAAAGAGGTTCTAGAAGTTCGAGAACAACTAAACACAGCAAATCTCTTCAGGGAGGTACAGTGGATTGGTAAATAGGATTGTACGTATTTGCATATGTTAAGTAGGTGAGATATAAAGAGTACAGTAAACTTAAAGGCAGGGAAGAAGTCGTGGAACAACACAATATAGTAGGTTCACGGAATGCGTTTCCAATTTTGTGGTACCTATCGATCGTTTTTGGTGGTTTCACCATTCTTTTACATTTGACTAACTCGGAAGTTAGTAAACATTTCTCTTTATCGGTCAAATCATCACTCCGACACATTTTTGAATTTCAATCTTGTATCGAGTTTATTAAAAAAAAATTCGAGACCTTTCATGCAAATGGCTGACTTTTTGTTTCCATCTATGCAGATCGAACTGATTTTCATCATAACTGCGCATATGTTTTCACCATTCTACAAAGAAGCGTTTAGATTTGAATAACTATTCGTTTTATAAATCTATAAAACACGAGATTTTTATTAATGTCAGATACACATTTTTCCTGATAGTCATTTCAGTTGCTTTTTACCACAGCCTCCAGATCGTTAGGCTTCATTATTTCTTTTTCTTTTTATGTGCCCTGTCCTTTCAGGACGTAGGCGATCATGGCTCTCCACCTCCATCTATCCCTTGCAGCTCTCAACAAGTTCCTTCCCTCTACTTCCTCCCCCCGACCACGTTCTGACATCCACCTGTTCAAGCTCTTCAGGTATGTCACGCGTAGTTTTCCCTTATCTCTCTTACTCTCCATTCGACCTGTGAGTATCAAACTCTCCAGCCCCTCCTTCCTCATTAATTACGTGTCCCAGAAACATCAGCTGCCTCTTCCTGATATTGAGTATAAGCCTCCTCCTTCTTTAATAACTCGCACTAAAAAAATGAAAATGGAAAAAAAAGTGACATTATATTGTAAATAGTATTTTAGCGTTTCCCACTGCTATGAGGTTACTGTGATATGATGGTTAACAAGTCATCGTACACAATTTATTTTCGTTCGGTTCGCGAGTTAAGTCCTCACAGATGCGGTCTTTTGCCTCAGAAATTATAATATACATGGATGAAATACAATCTTCCGTCTTCTTAATTCCTCTTCTTTTTTTTTGTTTTCTATCTTTATTAGAGTTTTTCTCTAATATTATTTCACACTCAGTAACCGCTTGAGTCTTAGTGGCTTTGTTTTCTTGCTTGGGGTGAAAGGATTTAAAGAAAGGTCTTACAAAATATTTGAAACTATCGAACTGTTTTAATTAGGACAGTTTGGCTAATATCATTTCACGGCAAATATCTAAAAGAAATGATTGCATAGCGCCCGAAATAAATGAAAGGGAAGTGGCTTTTTAAAAGAAAAAAAAGGCACGTCGGGAATTATGTCAAACTAGCGTTTTATATAATTCACTAATCGACTTTTTTATGTCTGTTAGGATGACTAGAAATATTGGCAACCAAATATTTTGTACTTACTAATGGAATCCTGATTTAGGATTTTAACATAATATTTTTTTAAAATTGCAAGCCTTCCCGTCCTCGGTAAGACGATAAAGGCAGCAAGACATTTGATCAGAAGTTTTTGAGGCGCGTGGAACCATCACTTAATTGCTGGTGTTCCCAGGTCCACCATGACCCGAGGTGATAGCACCTGTTAGGGTCACAGCTATGGGCAAATAGCTAAAACCTACACTGGGGTGGAAAAAACTATGAAAGTGTAAAAATAGGTTTTAATACCAGAAATACTTTGCAAAGAATTATTACCAGCAATAAACTTTTGAAGAAAAATTATTTCCAGCAATACATTTTGGAAAAAGAACTATTGCCAGCAATAAAAAATCTTGTCGGCATTAAATATCCCATTGAGGTTGATATGCCGTAAAAAATAAATCAAACCAAAACTATTACCAGCAATAACAATCTTGTTGGCATTAAATAACCCATTGACGTTGATATGCCGTAAAACAAACCAAACCAAAACTATTACCAGCAATAAAAATCTTGTTGGCATTAAATAATCCATTGAGGTTGATATGCCGTAAAACAAACTAAACCAGATTAAGTGATATGTTTAAGAAATAACGAGTCGATCGGTGAAATTCTATGACTAGACCAACAAGTCTGTTCACAACATGAAAACATGGAAAGATGACATAGTCAGGTACATGCGTAGCTTAACTCAATTCAAAGCTACCATAGTGAGGCACTGATGCAAATTCGAACTTACAACTAGAAGAAAAGATGGTTCCCTATAGAAATGTAAATACTATCTATGACCTGACTATATTAATCATTTTATTATTATATATCAGAGTACATCAAAAGTTTATTTTTCTTTTTCTTACAGAGCTTTACTCCAAATATTATCGCATACACGCATATAAATGTAAACAATGACGCCATTAGAATAAAAGAATAGAAATTCTGCTTGTACGTGCGTCACGCCTTGTTATTACCACTGATAAACAATGGGCAGTTTCTGTTTGAATGAGAAGGTAGACGGAAAGAAACGTTATGATTAAGTCTGTGTCGGGTATTAAGGAAAGAAGGTTTATAGATGTATTTCTGATCTTCCAAGTAGACAACTGGACTAAATACAAGAGTGTAGTGACGATCTCCCATGAGAAAGCTTGATAATCAGCATTCAACGATTTCGAATTCACCTGGGTTTGAGCAATAATCTCTGTCGTTTACACTGGAAAAGGCTATATATATCGGCGCTATATCGAGTTTAATTCGTTACCTCTTCGTCACCGGGGCCCGTGGAACATTTGGTATGACATTTGCTTGATAACGTAACTTTCCGGGTATCAATTCCTGGTAGTGGATGCGCACTGCTGATGAGTCCCAAATATAGGACGGAACGGCCGTCCAGTGCTTTCTGCATTCTGTTGAGGTTTCGTCTAATAACTCGATGTATTGCTTAATTATGATATATATATATATATATATATATATATATATATATATATATATATATATATATATAATGCATGAATATATGTGTAAACAGCATGGGATAGATAGATAGATAGATAGATAGATAGATAGATAGATAGATAGATAGATAGATAGATTTGAACAGACTGAGATAGATTGAATTTCATTGACTGGGAAAGGAAGAAAGAAAAATTCATAGATAGATAGATAGTGTTGTAAATTCCGGGATGAATCCGATATCAATGAATAACAAACGCCAGGAATGGATAAGGAAAATAAATGTATTAACGTAATAATACAAACTGGTAATACGGGTTAGTAGATCCAGGAATGCGGGTTAGTAGCAATAATATATATACAGTCTTGGTATTGAAGTATCGCGGTATGACTCCTTACTGAATCTACGTGCTCGCTGACTGTGACTCTTGTGCTACCCTCCTGTATTACAGACAGTATTTACTTCCCCCCGCTAGGGATAGATGTGACACAAGGCCGGGTTTAAAGTGCTGTATTCCCGGCCAAAAAATGCCCGTAGATCCCGTACAAATGGGATCGGGTTGGGCAACCTCCCTGAACGAGACTCTGCGCTTCGGCGGAGCCTCGTCCGGGTTCCTCTCTGATCAGAGGCAGAGAGTTCGACCGTCCAAACGAGAAGACGTCGCCGTCTTCTCTGTTGCTGACAGTATTTACTGTCCCCCTCCCCACGAGGGATAGATGTGGCACAAAGCCGGGTTTAAAGTGCTGTATTCCCGAGCCCGTAGGCTCGACCAAAAATTATGCGTAGATGCCGTATAAACAGGATCGGGTTGGTCAACCACCCCGAACGAGACTCTGTCCTTCGGCGGAGCCTCGTCCGGGTTCCTGACTGCCCACAGGTAGAGAGTTCAACCGTCCAACAGAAAAGACGTCGCCGTCTTCTCTATTGCTGACTGTCCGGGTATTCACTGGTAGTAGTATATGTATACCTCGGTTGAGTCCATTTGTGTGAAACGGGGAGACCCCTCAATAGATAGATAGATAGATAGATAGATAGATAGATAGATAGATAGATAGATAGATAGATAGAATTTCATTAACTCGGAAAGAAAGCAAAGAAAGAAAGAAAGAAAGACTTCATAATTGTTAGATAGATAGATAGATAGATAGATAGATAGATAGATAGATAGATAGATAGATAGATAGATAGATAGATTGAATTTCATCAACTGGGAAAGAAAATAAGAAAGAAAGAAACAAAGAAAGAAATAAATAAAGAAAGAATCATAGAGTAGATAGATAGATAGATAGATAGATAGATAGATAGATAGATAGATAGATAGATTGAATTTCATCAACTGGGAAAGAAAGAAAGAAAGAAAGAAAGAAAGAAAGAAAGACTTCATAATTGTTAGATAGATAGATAGATAGATAGATAGATAGATAGATAGATAGATAGATAGATAGATTGAATTTCATCAACTGGGAAAGAAAATAAGAAAGAAAGAAAGAAAGAAAGAAAGAATCATAGAGTAGATAGATAGATAGATAGATAGATAGATAGATAGATAGATAGAGAGATATGAAGAGATTAAGATAGATAAATAGATAGATTGAATGGATAAATAAATAGATTTCAGAATTATCATCTCGTTAACATTGTTTTGCAAATATTTTTTTAACCACACTTCACGAGGATCGTGTCGACGTCACGTCAAATGTTTCCATGACATGTCATAATCCATTGCATCTTCGCTCGAACCACTGTATTTATAAATAATCTATTTGCAGGCATTAAAGTGTTTAGGAATTGCGAGAAAATAGTGCAGAAGACAATGAGAAACAATTATGAAATGAATTCAAACGCCATTTTATCTTTTTTTTTTTTTCGTTGAATAGGAATGATAATGTTTCAGAGCAGTTATTTATATATTAAGGCTTTCAGAAAAAGAATATGTATGTACGAATATCAAGTAGAAATATATTGGAAGACGAGATCTAATAGGAAATCTGTTGGATATAAAGCTATTCAATACCTGACTGGAAGCCCTAAGCTTTGCTTTAAAATTCTCTACCGAAAATCATGGATAGAGGCTTTTCATTCAATTGTAAAAAAAAAAATCCTATGGTAAAACGACACAGAAATTACCAAAATCTTCATTCAAGGAATGATCACTGTCACACGAAAACTATTTCCACTTTGTCATGCTTCCCTCCCTTAAAACTGTTCTTGATAAATAAAAGATTTATATGTCGTTATTCTATAGATAGATAGATAGATAGATAGATAGATAGATAGATAGATAGATAGATTTGAACAGACCGGGAAAATAGATAAATAGATAGATAGAAACAGACTGACATAGATATAAACAGACTGAGATAGATAGATAGATAGATAGATAGTGAATAGACTGACATAGATAGATAGATAGATAGATAGATAGATAGATAGATAGATAGATAGATAGATAGATAGATAGATGAAAATACTTGAAGTAATATCCGAACATGGAATGTAAAATGAGATCTTTACTATTTTTATTTACTTGTTGGCGTTTCGCTCCCAACGAGCATTCTCAAAACAGATGAAAAATATAATGAAAATCTTGTTACCATGGCAACCCGGCTTCTAAACGACAATTTAGTTAATGTGAAAGATTTTAACAATTAATAACTTTTAGAAATAAATATCCATGAACAAATCATCTTAATTTTTGTTATCGCAACGTTTCGGCCACTGTACGCTCTGGTCTTCTTCGGGTGTATATTGATCTGGATAGCCTGGGCTAGTGTTAGGGTTAACCATAGCAGCAGTTGTGCCAAAAACATCGACCAGTATATATCACTATACAACTGTTCCATTCTAAAGAAACACTTCAATAACCTACAAATCAGTAGGAATTAAGGAATGCAACTACCGTAAAAACAAACCTAGCCCATTAATCGGCAGATGTATGACCAACTCGTTAGTCTATAAAGCTGAAATCAATTATTACGACCTTGTCAAGTTTTATGTGGGCTCTACGGAAAACCACTGGAAATCGCACTTCTACCACCACCAAATGACATTAGGCAATATCAAATAATGTAACAGTACTGCCCTCTCTAATTTTTTCTAGAAACTGAAAAGCGAGAATAAAAACACAACCATCACCTGGGAATGCGTAACGAAAGCTAAACACTTCAGCGGGAAAGGTGACACATGTAACTTATGTCTTTCTGAAAAAAAAATGTCCTAAAAAATAATTCAAATCTATTAAACAAGAGAAGTGAGTTAATGAGCACCTGCTTGCATAGAATCAGATTTCTATTCAATCACATTGATCCAGTTTAATATAGCCGTGCTCGAAAAACCACAAATATTATATATTTTTATCATAAATGTTTTTATTAATATTTTTTACAATCTTTACAATATAACTATTGTTACTGTTATTTATAGACTGTAATGCATTTAACATGCTAATATATTATTTTCATTATTACTATTACTAATTTACTATATAACCATTATTATTATTGTTATTATCTTACTTTTGCATTTAGTCTTACTATCAGCAGCGTATTTTGTTTTTATTATTGTCATTATTTATTTAATATTTATATGATTTCATTTTTATTTTATTTTATTGTATTTTTATTTATTTTTATTATTACGTATTATTTGTATTAATATTTTTATTTTTATCTGAATTTTATAACTACATAAATTATTAATATTATTAATTTTATCAATATTATTAATTTTATTAATATTATTAATTTTATTAATATTATTAATTTTATTAATTTCATTATTGGTTTTCATAAAAACTAGAGTTACTCTCCTTGATCTACAATCATTTTTTAATTTTTTTGTTTTTTTCTTTTGTTTTTTTATTTTTTGACAACGTCGGTTTTTAAATGAAAAATTATAATTCTTATTTTAATATTAAATTTTAATCCTTTGACCCACAAATATAGCATACCATGATATTATATTTTAACATTTGCCTATATATATATATATATATATATATATATATATATATATATATATATATATATATATATATATTATATAATATAATTTGTCTGCCAAGCTATCCATAACAACGGTGAACCTCGTGCCGTGGCCCTTGACATCTCCAAAGCATTCGATAGAGTCTGGCCAGCCGGCCTTCTTCGCAAGCTCCAGGGTTATGGTATCACAGGTCGATTGTTTGACCTAATACAATCGTTCCTGTCAAACCGGGATTTGAAGATTGTTCTTAGTGGATCCATCTCCAGATCCTATCCCACTAATGCAGGTGTTCCTTAAGGCTCCATCCTAGGCCCTACTCTGTTCCTCATATTTATAAATGACCTTCCTGACGCCATTGACTCCCAAGTCGGCATCTACGCTGACGACACCACTATTTACTCCTGCCTCAAACGCAAATCTACTGAGGCGGAAAAAGCTAACCTGGCAGCCCAAATTGAAAAGGACCTCCAATCAGTTGTGATCTGGGGTGAGAAATGGATGGTTAACTTTAACGCATCTAAAACAAAACTGCTCTCCATCAACCACCACAAGGTTCCATCCCTGCATCCCATTAGAATGTCTGATGACCATCTTCTCGATAGCCCCTCCCTACGGCTGCTCGGTCTCATGCTGTCTGCTGATCTGAGATGGAACAAATACATCGAGTCAGTTGCATCAGCCACCGCAAAGAAAGTTGGTTCTCTGTGCCGAGGCAGGAAATTTTTCTCCCCTGAATCGATCCTTCAAGTCTATAAATCGACCATTCGCCCATGCATGGAGTATTGCTGCCATATATGGTCTGGAGCCCCTGCTGTTTGCCTCGGGGTTCTTGATAAGATCCAGAGACGGATAGGCAATGTGATTGGCCCTGATCTGTCATCTCGTCTGCAGTCGCTCTCTCACAGACGCGATGTTGCCTCGCTCTGCCTTTTTTACAAATACTTCCACGGTAATTGCTCTGAGGAGTTGCGTTCGCTTGTCCCCAGGCCCCGTGAATTTAAACGCCACACCAGGCTGGCATCCCGCTCCCACCCCTACACCGTGGAAACTGTTAGGTGTAGACGTCTCTTCTACTCCAATAGCTTCATGTCTCTCACATCCCGCCTATGGAACTCCCTTCCCTACTACTGTTTCCCTGACAAATACAATCTCCAAAGGTTTAAGTGTAGCGTCAATCGACATCTCCAGTTGCCTTGATCTATCCGCTTCCCTTCTCCACATCCTTTCATTTCTCATTCCTATCTGCTCTCGCTCCGGATCTTTTGTGGCCCCCTTGCCTTGATCGACCCACTGACTTTCTCTTCTTCCTCATCCCCTCCATTGCCACTCCTATCTGCTCTTCCTCCAACCCTTCTTCAAGACCTTGCGCGATAGTGGCCCCAGGCCTTGCTTGGGGCGATATGATTTTAAAAAAAATATATATATATATATATATATATATATATATATATATATATATATATATATATATATATATATATATATATATAAAGTGAAGAGGTTATAGTCGTTCCAACGAGAGAAAAGTGTGTATATTAAAAAGATAAAAACTGCAAACGTTTTTGGTTGTAATGTGGATTTTTAAAAAAATATTATGCTTTATTTTCCATAATTTTGCTACACGTGTTTCCAGTCTCTTATTACCTATATATATATATATATATATATATATATATATATATATATATATATATATATATATATATATATATATATGTAATAATCCGTTGGTATATAATCCAAGTGAATCTTAATAATATAAAATCATTCTTCGGTCTTGATAAATCCAGCAAGTAAGTTCTTTGAGGAAATGAAATAGCTATTCAAATGAAGTAATTTTGTATTTCTATTCTATGTAATTTATATATAAATATATATATATATATATATGTACCAGATAATTTCCGTAGCAAACGCACTCAGATCCCACCCGTGGTTTAGAGAGCAGCTATGCGGACTTTAGTTACAGTTTTTGGGAGACAGCGCACCGTCTATTGAGAATTAGCGTCTGAACAAGGCTAGTACACCCCTTTCTCGATGAATTGTGACTTCCCGTTAGCACAGATACTGACGGCCTCAAACAGTTCCGTTGACCCAATTTCATTCACTTGTCCTGAATGTCTTAGAAATTTCATAGAAAATATGTGTCCTACAACAGGAATCGAACCTGTATCCTATACGGAACCGCCATACAGCCTGACGTGCTATACCATTTAGCTACAGAGGAAGCATCTGATTAGCGAGGTCGAATTACTACTTTTAACTTTCTCTGTAGCTAAGGAATCAGCACCACATGTTGACAATCACTGTCACGTCTCAATATGATCTTCAGACCAAGTGCCTAAATCTCTTTAGCTAATTAAATAGAGTACTGCATACTGGAGCTCACTATAAGGTGTCACTAGAAAGGAGGACTGACCATATTTTGTTTAAGCCTATTTTTTATTAACAAAAATAATAAACACTATTTATTTATTAATCTAATAAATAAATAGTGTTTATTTTTGTTGACAACACTCAAGGACAAAGAAAATGTTTAGGCTTTATTAGAATTTCAATCAGCGTTTTTAAAAACAACAAACATTGCCGAAGAGTGAAGGTAGTTGAAAAAGCGCTGTCATAGGAACTAACCGCCCTTTTGACATTCCGTTTTTTGCAGCTACGTTTATCCATGTTTGCCATTTCTTTCTTTTTTAAGCCTATCACCCCAAGCAAGGCGGGAGTGACTATAGCACAAAAGGGGTTACAGAGAGTGAGAGCAAAAGTAAAGAGGGGTGTTTAAGGAAAGGATGCGGGGAAGGACGAGGATCAGTATCAAGGCATCGGAAGATGTCGATTGACATTACATTTGAATATTTGAAGATTATAGTTATCAGGGAAGTAAGTAAGAGGAAGGGAGTTCCACTGCCGGGAAGTGCGAGATAAGAAGCTGTTGGAGTAGAAGAGACTGCTACATTTAACCGTTTCGACAGTGAAAGGGTGGGACCAAGACATCAACCTAGTAGCACGCTTAAATTCATGCAGTTTGGCTGGAGTAGTTGCCAGAAAAAGACAGAGGGGTGCCATTTCACGTCTGTGTTAAAGAGACTGTAGACGAGATGCCAGATTAGGACCAATTACATTGCATATCTATCTCTGGATTTTGTCGAGGCCCTCGAAGTGAACAGCAGGGGTACCAGACCATATATGGCCGCAGTATTCAATGCAATGACGAATGGTTGATTTGTAGATTTGAAGGATGGACTCAGGCGAGAAAAAAATTCTCATTACGAAAAACGTATTTGAGTTTCTATTCCTATTTTTGTATTTCCGGTAAACGGTGAAGTTAAACACAATCTTTCAGATTTTCTCAATCTAGGTCGGTTGTTATAATTTAAATAAAATATAAATAGCAGGGAAAAGATAAAATGCTATTGTAGAAATACTAATTTCTGTCCTTTGAATGGTATTATCAAACTGATAATATCGTTTACCAAGCAACGGTAAAATGTGAAGAACAAGATAATAAAAAGATCTATACTAGATCTACAGTAGGACCGTTTAAGAAACAGTTTTACAATCGTAAGATATCCTTCGTAGTACAAAAATATAAAATATATTACGTCATTATCGAAATATATATGGAACATCAAAGGAATCAAAAACATGTCCCCATCAATCGAATGGAAAATTTCTTTTAATAAAGGCTAATAATGTGGTTAAACTGTTCAAAGTTTATACCTTGTTCATACTTCGGACAACTTCGAAAATAATACTCGACATCTTAGCCGAAAGTCGGAAATAAAATATAATAAAATTTCGTATAATACATCTAGAGGACGCTTTATTACACGTCATCAGTGATGTTTCTAGCCGAGGTTCATTAGGGGTTCCGGGTCTTTCAACATCTGACCCCCTCTCCGCGGTGACTTGTGTACCTTTCATTAGCTACAGTTTTTTGCCGAAAGTTGGAAATAAAGTATAATAAAACAGTATAATAGCGAAATCAACAATAAAACTTTATTGGTTCTAGTTTATATGAATATTTACTGTCAAAATATATATACATATATATTTAAAAATATGATTTGTGGTACAAACTTTTATGACCGCTATGAAAAGACAAAAATTATTTTTATTACCACTCATGATGATAATAAATAAAAAGTAAAACTGAAAAACGGGGGAGGCTAACGGGTTTCGAACCTCGGGTTTAGGTTCATAAATTATAACGGAATTATCACTAAAAAGATGGACAATATATATTAGGAGGGGAATATTGCTTAGATGGAAATTAGCTGGAAGCTCAGTATGAAATTCTTCTGTTTAGACAGTGAAGGCTTCAAAGACAAAATATAAATGGCCTTTCAAGTGGTAATTCGAGTGCGTGTTGCTGAGAATAGTAAATGAGTCCACACTGTAATTAGCGGCGCAATTATGGCCATTTATTAGGTGTTCTGCGATGGAAGACCAATACGTATTGGTCAGAATGTCTGAAGGAGGGAACTTAAGATTGCGGATTTTCGTTGGAACGTGTTACTTTATTCTGGCATCCAGACTTTGCGTCGTTCTCCCTATGTAGTGTAAGCCACAACTACATTTAAAGGAATAAATTAAAGAACTATTATGATGTGGAAGAAGAATAGAAAGAAAAGACTTGGCAGAAAAGACAACACGTGTGTTAGCAGCAAAGTAACAATGGCGAACCGCTACGGAAACCTGCTTAGAATATCTATCACTGATATTACCAGCCAAGGAAGGCGAAGGTACACAGGACATCTTTGTACTAAAGCAGGTTTAACTTCATTGAAATCAGAAATTTTATTCTTAATTATTGACTGAAAAATGCCCAACGGATAAGCATTGCTGTGGAGAATAATGGTAATAAACTTGATTTCATCATCCATCTTAATTAAAGCCATATGGGTAAGGGTTTTTATTAAATTAATTTTACGTTTTACGAGGTAAAAAGAGCCCCAGCGGAAATATAAACCAGTAAATGTCGGTTTACGATAAACAGATGTAATAAAACCTGAAGACCTGCTAACCAACACATTAAGAAAGGGACGAGAAGAATCAATATCTTTTTTTGTGTAAATTTTAAAGGTGAATGTATATTATTAAGGGACGAAAGAATATGGTCCGCTTCAATCTTGTTATGAAAGAGACAAAAGGTCTCATCAATGTAAGGGAAGTAAACGTCAATTTTACTAAGTTTAGATAAAACACTCTCTTCATGGAATCCAACAAAAATGTTTTCTAAAATAGGGTTCCATGGAGGAACCCATTGAGACACCATCAATTTGTCTATACATGATGTCGTCGAAACCTCGTGGCAAATTTCATCAGTTCAACGAAAACGTCCTCAGAAATAACAGGAGACAACTTACTATGATATATCGATAGTCTCGGCCAGACGAACGCAGGTAAATAGACTGGAAATATCGTAGGAACAAATAAATTTATCCATCGACGAATAACGCTGCATAAAATGAGAGAATTCGAACGAATCTTTAATACAGGCAGAGTTATATTGTTCCAAAACTGGGTGTAATATGGTGGAAAGCCATTTAGCCATGTCATATATATATATATATATATATATATATATATATATATATATATATATATATATATATGTGTGTGTGTGTGTGTGTGTGTGTGTGTGTGTGTGTGTGTGTGTGTATTTAGGCAGCAATCCTTCTTTCAAGCACATTTCATTATAAACGACTGACAAGGTGCTTTTATTTAGTTTTTTATATAATTTCTCGTGCGATCTAATAAAGTTTTTCTTTTCAGAGGATAAATTATATAAAAATTGTCCGAATGTTCTTTTCCGAGCGCTTTCGGCTATACTTTTAGCCATTATCAAGGATTGTATTTCAACTGTTAGAATTAGAAATAGTTTGTGTGTGTTTTATAAAGTGATTCATTTTTTTTGTTTCAAAACACGGTCAAGATATTATGTCCATGTTCAAAGTTAATATTATTAAGGGTTGGTTTGTTTAATTTTATAAGTAAGGCTTCCATTATTTTTAGCCTTTTTTTGCAAGTGGATGATGCTATTATATTAGTGTTGTCGACAAGTATATTCCGAATATATATATATATATATATATATATATATATATATATATATATATATATATATATATATATATATATGTAAACACCGTATATGCTGGCGTACAAGACGACTGAATGTATAGGACGACTTCTAAATTTTCAAGTTAAAATGTAGGTTTCGGGCTATATTCACCGTACAAGGCGCCCCTCACAAAAATCGTTTTTTTTTATGTATTGTATTGAATTCATTAAACTTTCTTTTCATACAAATTCTAATGAAAATCTAGTGGGGGGGGTATTGTTCAGTGAACTAAGACAAATTCATTTTTTTTCTTTTTTTTTATAAAAATACACCTTTAAGTGACGAATCTAGGTGCGTCGTCAGTGCTGTTGCTCCCATGTCACGAGAAGTTTCGGGTTTAAATATACAGATTTCTTCGATGGTCGACCCGACCGAATATGATCAGTATTCGGCCCGCACCCAGAATAAAGTTTGCTACTATCTTTAGGACGTGCTTTATATAAGTTCCCCCAGAAAACGGCAACTAATCAAGACTTCACTTGGGCTATTCGATGTTAGAGATCAGGTATGCTTCGTTGTACTGATCTTCCTACATGCGGCCAAGACGGGGGGTTTTTTGGAAGAAGAGAAAAAGCAAACCAATAAATATATATATATATATATACATTAATAAAATAAAAACGATTTATCATATTGGCTCGTCTTACGACTTACTTTTCTACAATATCTCATGAGTGTGTGCTGTGTTTTCGGTAGGCTATTACGGTAGCCTGAAGGACTTTTGCCAGCTAACCATCCACTCGTTCCACTGTTCTCTGATACGATCTTTAACCGGCTCGTTGAGAAACCCATCCAGTTGTGTTTTTGTTAACATCATCGAAAAATGTGGCGTGATATTGTCAAATAACTCCAGCAATGTACACTTACCGTGACCCCTATCATAACAATGTGAATTAAGTTGTTTCAGTAGAAAATATTTGGGTCGATAGTTTCCATGGTAGGGGTTAGCCTACCGTCAAAAATCTCTCATGCTAACAACTTACCATGAACCACAGGATTTAAGATTCATATTTTATACCTGGAGTAAAAGACGGACTCCTATCGAGAGGAATTATGGTTAAATGTTTGCTTTGTACGCCGACATATACAATATATATATATTTAATTAATTTACCCTTCCTCTTCATTTTCTTGTATTCTTTACAAACTCTCTATTTCCCTTTCTTTCTCAAACTCCTACTTCCACTTCTGCTTTCTTATATCTTTACTTCTCTTTTTTCTCTTTATCTTGCTTCCGGTGACATGACTTATTAAATAGGTCAATGTCTGGTCCTGATACCTCACCTCCCTTACTCTTAAATATCTTAATAAAAATAAATTTAAAATTATTCCTATCTCTCCCTTCCCTCTCTATTTTCGACCATGTCTGTCATACTCCTCATTCCCCTCTCTATATATCATCCTACATCAACTTAGAAATACCCCTTAAAAGTGTATAATAACTATATGTAAATTTAAAACATTTTTACACCCTTGAAACTGCGGTTTGATGAAACAGGAAAAAACGGCATTCCTGGGGAAATAAATTATAATCAATGGACACTTAAGGTTGTCTGTTTTCTATTTAAATTGAATTAATATATATATATATATATATATATATATATATATATATATATATATATATATATATATATATATATAAAACCTTTAAAAACGTGCTAGAACCTCTCTACCTAGGTTTCACCTAACGGATCATTAGTTAGGTAAAACCTAGATAGATAGGTTCCGGCTCGTTACGTTATCTAGTTTTTGCTCTACTTAGTGTATTGAAAGAGCACTTTACGTTTCAACTTAGCTTGCTCTGTCGGTGTTTTTTATCTTTAATTAGAGATTGGAGTGCTGATTGATTATTTTCAAGCGGGACGGATTTTTCTAGTCTTTTCTTTTTTTATTGAATTTTTTCCTTGATATCAGTTTGTCCAATACAATTTTATTTAAAAAATTGTATTATCTGTTTTTTTTTCACACACCGCCCCCCGACTATAGGCAGAAAAAATAAAAAATAATACATATATATATATATATATATATATATATATATATATATATATATATATATATATATTTGTGTATTTAGGCAGCAATCCTTCTTTCATGCACATTTCATTAAAAACGACTGACAAGGTGCTTTTATTTAGTTTTTTATATAATTTCTCATGTGATCTAATAATGTTTTTCTTTTCAGATGATAAATTATATAAAAACTGTCCGAATGTTCTTTTTATCCGAACGCTTTCGGCTATACATTTAGCCATTTTCAAGGATTATATTTCAACTGTTAGAATTAGAAATAGTTTATTATATGTATGTTTTATAAAATGTTTCATTTTTTGTTTCAAAACACGGTCAAGATCTTATGTCCATGTTCAAAGTTAATATTAGTAAGTGTCGCTTTGTTTGTTTTTATTAATAAGGCTTCCATTATTTTTAGCCTATTTCTAATTCTAACTGTTAAAATATAATCCTTGAAAATGGCGAAATGTATAACCGAAATCGCTCGGATAAAAAGAACATCCGGACAGTTTTTATATAAATTATATAAATTTTATATCCGAAAAGAAAAACATTATTAGATCGCATGAGAAATTATATAAAAAACTAAATGAAAGCACGTTATCCGTCGTTTTTAATGAAATGTGCATATATATATATATATATATATATATATATATATGAGAGGCGGAGGGAAACCTATCTCGGCTAACGTGTTTCGTTCATTGATTGACTTAATCAAGACTTTATCAAGATACATTTGTCTTGATAAATTCTGTTAGAGGACGAAACGTGTTGACTAAGATGAGTTTTCTTTTTGTCTTCATACGCACACACACACACACACGTACACACACACACACACACACATATATATATATATATATATATATATATATATATATATATATATATATATATATATATAATATCTCTCCGTCAAATCCTTCTCTTTAGTGATATTTATGTTCTCCCATATGGTACAACTACATTCTCCTTTGTTTATCTCTTTTCATGTACTCTCTCTCTCTCTCTCTCATTTCCCTTCTTTGCTTTTCTCACTCACTTCACCCCACTTCATCCTCGTCTGTCCATGTTGATTAATTATACCTGTCGAATGTTATAATGACATATGCAATTTTGCATATTTATTTGTTTATGCCATCAACGTCGCCACTGACACCAGCATCATCGACGTCCATGTTTTTTGTTATCATCTGCTTCATTCAAATCCTGCTCAAGGATTGTGACAAGATCGTATATTCTTTTTCTTAAAATAATAATAATAAACAAATCAAATATATATTCGAATTAATTTTTTTCAGAGACAATAATGTTTCTCTTTATGTTAAAGATATTTTTTGTTCTTTTTCCTGGTTAATTTTTTTTTTCAAACTGTTTAGTTGTTTGTCTACGACCACGTTGAAAAATTACGATGAAAGTGACTGCAAAAATGCCAGACCCATTCACTCAATCATTCGTTATCATATTTACAAAACAGTTCCTTTATTTTTATTTTTATTTTTAAATCTTCGTTTGTTTTCTTTGCGGCATTTGGCGAGTGGGTTGGTCGGTAAGATTGATCGGTAAGCGTACAAGCGCGAAAATATTGTTGTTGTTGTTTTGCTGCTGCTGCTGCCTTCTCCGCTTTTTGGTTATTGCTCTTATTGTATTTTTAAATCAAAAGTCGAAATGGTACTTTTTTAATTGATCTAAATAAATCCGTCGTAAAAATCAATAATTCAATGCATTTCATTCTGAAAATAAATTTTTAAAAGACGAAGACATAAATATTTCAGCTGCAGTCAATAATAAATTAATGGCGGAAGTTGTTTAAGCGACATACGGAGTGCGAAACAGCGGACTTAAAAACACAAACAGCCCTGTGAGATTTTCGGTAATAAATGGAAGACTTAACTGTTATTATCAAATATTATTTTAATAACGTGATATATATATATATATATATATATATATATATATATATATATATATATATATATATATATATACAGAGAGAGAGAGACGTGATATATATATATATATAGAAAGAGAGAGATACGTGATATATATATATATATAGAGAGAGAGAGAGAGAAAGAAAGAAAGAAAGAATAAATGAGAGAAAGAATGAGAGAGAGATACGTGATATATATATATAGAGAGAGAGAGATACATATATATATATATATAGAAAGAGAGAGAGAGGAGAGCTAGGGATGTAGGAGGGGAGGTAGATGGAGTTGGATAGGTTAGGTAGACGGGGAGGGCAGGGTGATGGAGGGGGAAGGAGAAGGAGAGAATGAGGGGATAGAGAGAGGTTTTAAAATTTCCTATATTAATCTTCCTCTATGTCACTGAATACTGGACAATTTCCTCATTGATGAAAAAGAATACTTGAGGTGTCAGTGATCTGGTTCCACAGAAGGATGTTGAGAATACCACGGATGGAGCATATAATCAATGAGGAAGTTTTAACGAAAATGAAAACAAAAAGGACACCTATAATTAGAATGTGAAAGAATCAGTTCAATTTTCTAGGACACATGATGAGAAAATAAGGCTTGATAAACCTGACACTGGGATGGGTTTCTCAACGAGCCGTTTAAAGATCGCATCAGAGAACAGTAGAACGAGTGGATGGTTAGCTGGCAAAAGTCCTTCAGGCTACCGTAATAGCCTACCAAAAACATAGCACACACTCATGAGATATTGTAGAATAGTAAGTCGTAAAACGAGCCAATATGATAAATCATTTTTATTTTATTAATGTGTATATATATATATATTTATTGGTTTGTTTTCTACTCTTCTTCCAAAGAAACACCCTGTCTTGGCCGCATGTAGGAAGATCAGTACAACCAAGCATACCTGATCTATAACATCGAATAGCCCAAGTGAAGTCTTGATTAGTTGCCGTTTTCTGGGGGAACTTATATAATGCACATCCTAAAGCTAGTAGCAAACTTTATTCTGGGTGCAGGCCGAATACTGATCATATTCAGTCGGGTCGACCATCGAAGAAATCTATTGTTTATTTAAACCCGGAACTTCTAGTGACATGGGAGCAACAGCACTGACGACGGACCTAGATTCGGCACTTAAAGGTGTATTTTTATAAAAAAAAAAGAAAAAAAGGAGATTGTGGCAGTTCACTGAAGAATATCTTCCCCCACAAGATTTTCATTAGAATTTGAGTGAAAAGAAAATATATGATTCCTGGGTTTATTTAATGAAGACAATACAAGACATTAAAAAAAACGAGTGAGCTTCGATGATACTGATGGGACAGAGAAGCAGAAAAAGATGGGATGTAGAAGACGCCTGCAAGCTATCGGTGATGGAGCCTTTATAGATATATAGTGTGGGAACATAACGATCAACACTGCATGGGGACTGTCAGATTCACACAACAATTGAAGATCGCATCGAAGTCTGACATCGACAGCCACCAGGAAGTTAATGTCCGCAATATTAATATCAGTAGAATTGGTAAATATACGGACGAAGGCCTCAGTTCCGGGGAGGGTTTTTGAATATAAACAGTATTGTCTGATGATCTCTTAAACTGCCAGTCACTGTGCAGTGTCCACGTCCTAACTCACTCTATGTCAGTCTGTCTGTCTGTCTGTCTATCTCTCTCCATCTATCTATCTATCTATCTATCTATCTATCTATCGCTCTCTCTGTCTCTATATATATATATATATATATATATATATATATATATATATATATATATATATATATATATATATATATGTCTATCGGTGTGTGTGTGAGAGAGAGAGAGAGAGAGAGAGAGAGAGAGAGAAGATTCTGAACTCTCGCCTCGGAAAAAAGCCTATCTGCAAGAAATTTCAAGAAATTTTCAGATTTAGCGAAATGGGTCAAGCTGAGAACTTACATACATATATATATATATATATATATATATATATATATATATATAGATAATATTAGTGGTCAATATATATATATATATATATATATATATATATATATATATAATTTCCAAGAGGATAGAATACACTTCGAACTCAATGCCTAGGACATATAATAACTGTTGAGTCTTGACTCAATGTTGAATCTCGCCTATTGCATGGAATAATAATGCAACACAAAATGTACTTGGAACAAGAATGTATTATAACAAGAAAGTGTACACAATAAGTACATATAGTATTTCTGTATATTTCTGGGAAGACGTTCCTGGAGAATGTGTTGACTAGTCGCAGTCGATCAGAGTCTCTAGTTGGATCTCGTGATTCTCTTCTTCCCTCGTCTTCCGGTACCAACCACTATTTATATAGTTGATAGTCACCTATGCAGATTAGGTGGATCCCACCACAACAATAACCATGCAATATTAGTGTTTGAACTTTTTTATTATATTTTATTATAAACACACACACACACATATATATATATATATATATATATATATGTGTGTGTGTGTGTGTGTGTGTGTGTGTGTGTGTGTATAATAAAATATAATAAAAAAGTTCAAACACTAATATTCCATGGTTATTATATTATTATTATTATTATTATTATTATTATTATTATTATTATATATATATATATTAATTTATAATATATATATATATATATATATATATATATATATATATATACGAAGGTCATTCAATAAATAAGGTGAATTTTTCGGTATAAGGACTTTTAATACAGATAGAAGCTTACTCTTTTTTATTTTTTTTGTTTTATTTCTTTTTCACATGGATTTAATTTCTTTTGCAGATTAAAAAAATACTTTGAGGGTTTTGGCAATTAACAAAGATGACCAACCAAGAAGCATGCTCCAGGATTGAACAGCGGTCAGTTATCAAGTTTTTGATTGCTGAACGGTGCAAACCAGTTGAAATTCATAGGAGAATGTCAACTGTGTATGGTTCCACATGTTTCAGCCAAAAAAATGTCTACAAGTGGGCTAAATTGTTTAAAGAAGGACGGAGCAGTGTTGAGGATGAAGACAGGCCTGGGAGGCCTACAGAAGTGAGGTCTCCTGAGGTGATCGAATCAGTCAATGACCTCATTCAGTCGGACAGAAAGGTGACAGTGGATGACATTGCAAGGACTTTGAAAGACATAAAGAACAAACGCAGGGGTCATCAGTCAGAAGGAGTCATTTTGCATCATGACAACGCAAGGCCTCACACAGCAGCCCAAACGGTGCAGACCATCAACGAGCTGGGCTGGGAACTGCTCCCTCACCCCCCTTACAGCCCAGACCTTGCCCCTTCAGACTTTTACCTGTTTGGTCCCTTGAAAGCGTTCACGAGAGGCACGAAGTTTAAAAGTTACGATGAAGTCAAAAGTGTTGTGAGCGACTGGCTGAGACATCAGTCCAAAGATTTTTACGCTGAGGGAATACGGAAGCTTGTGCACAGATGGGAAAAGTGTGTGACAGTGCTGGGAGACTACGTTGAAAAATGAAAAAAAAGTAAGCTTCTATCTGTATTAGAAGTCCTTATACCGAAAAATTCACTTTATTTATTGAATGACCCTCGTATATATATATATATATATATATATATATATATATATATATATATATATATATATATATATATATATATATTATAAATTAACTGATTTAAAATGTGGAATATTAGTGTTTGAGCTTTTTTATTATATTTTATCATATATATATATATATATATATATATATATATATATATATATATATATATATATATATATATATACATATATATATATATATATATATTATAATTTAACTGATTTAAAATATGTTTTTTTTCGCTACACAGTAATAACCATGTTTCAAGAACCGAAACTAAAAACTTCAAATTTAATTATATAATTAAATTAAAAGCACTGGTTCTTTTTAATCCTCAAGCGAATTTTGGAATAACTTATTTTTAAAACGCACATATAAATTCATATTTTGCTGTTTCCAAGGACACTGAGAAATCCAATCATTGAGACAGGAGCAGTAGCGTGTTCATTTTTATTAACTATTGTTGTATCAATTATGAGTTGCGTTCTAAAAAGAGGTGAAGTCGAGGATGGGTAGGGTTGTATTTTTTAACGAATTCTGACATCGTTAAACGCATGTCGACTGGGGTTTTTTTTTCTTTTTATTAACGACAAAAAGTTTTTCCGCATTTTTTTCGTACTTCTATACTTAAAAATTCTTCCTTGGGGGTGTTTGTGTTAGAATACGTTTTATTTAATGAATGAGACGACAGAGCTCGTATATATACATACATATATATATATATATATATATATATATATATATATATATATATATATATATATATATATATATATATACGAGGTCTGTCTGAAATGTGACAGGACTTATCCGTTCTTTTATGTGAAAGGTATCGTCCACAGTGAGTTCTTACCACAAGGCTAGACGATCAATCATCAAGTCTACAAAAAGACCCTGCAGCGTTTGCTTCAGTGAGTGCACTAGAAGTTGTGGTAGGGCAAATCGTGGCTGCTTCACCACGACAATGCACCTGCTCACAACACCCTGAGCATCCGGCAGTTCCTAACCGAGAACAACATCGCCGCATTGAAACAAACCTCCCTATTCACTTGATCTTGCTCTATGTGACTTATTTTCTTTTACCCAATCTCAAGAGGATCATCAAAAAGACCCATTTGGAAGACGTGGATTCCATCATGAGTGTCGGAAAGACGGATCGGAGAGACATCCAAGAAGAAACCTTCATTTTATAGAAGGATGGAAAAGGGCATTAGGCTTGAAGGGGGATTACTTTAAAAGAGAAACTTTCACGTTACTTTTCAGGCCTCGCAAATACACAAGGTGTCCATAAAGTTCGTGTGCACTTTAAAAATTTATAACTTTATTTGTATTTGTGATAGAAATAATCTGTAAAAAATGTTATAAAGTTTAATGTACCTAGTTTTAAGTATAGCTAAAATAACTAATGTGATTTCAGGCATTACTGTAAATCAGTTGGCAAATGTTTTCCGTGAACTGCAAAATCGTATTACCCTTTGTATTGCTAATGATGGAGGACATGTGGATACTTAAATAAAGTTTCAATAAAACCTTAAAAAATATAGATTTACTTCTTTCTAATCCTTTTTACAAATTATTTCTATCGCAAATACAAATAAAGTTATAATTTTTTTAAAGTGCACGCGATCTTTATGGACACCCTATATATATATATATATATATATATATATATGTGTGTGTGTGTGTGTGTGTGTGTGTGTGTGTGTGTGTGTGTGTGTGTGAGAGAGAGAGAGAGAGAGAGAGAGAGCGAGCGAGTATTCAAGCATGTTTAGTTGAATGATCTGGACATATTATATCTATTTTTTGTATTGTGACCCTCTCGAATTATCGACTTCTTAATGCTGATATTAAATTCATTAAGGAAGACGCCGTAGTTTTATTCTCTTCGCTTATTTTCATTTTTATATTTCCAAGTACTTTCAATAACATCCGCGATCATCTTCAAAGGTAAATTGCTAAGATAAAAAAATTAATGTAACTGATAGTTGTGTTTTTTTTGTAAATACTCATGAACGTACACTGTTATAATTATTTTAAAATTAACTATTGAAGCTATCGCGTTTTTACATGTTTTTGATTCAAGGGAGGTAACTTTCATTTGTATGGCTATTAGATTTTGTTCAAAAACACTTTTAAAAACGCTGCTATTATAAACATTTTAAAACATTGTTGCTATACTCATAACTAAGCTTATTTAGTGTTGGTTGCTTGGTCCTTATATACACCATGAAAATAAAAGCTAAACCTTCAAATTCTCAAGGCTTTCCATATCGAGAGCTAACGGTTCAGTGTTTACAATGAACATATTGCAATGCCAAAAGCACGCAGGTGTAGGCTTTAAGAAAGCTTTATTCAACTGAGAATAAAAGTTACACGTATAGTGTCCTTTTATAGTCCCAGTAAACAGAAATAACTCTCTCAAAGAGAAGAGTAACAAAACAAGAGGAGACCACTCTTGATTATTCATGACACATATGTTTACATGTCATTGCACTGAATAGATTTCAGCGTCAGGTGGCTAGAATTACCATACAGATTAAAGGCACGTATGCACAAACACACACATATGTATCAAAGTGTCTTTGTGTGTGTGTGTATATATATATATATATATATATATATATATATATATATATATATAATATGAAGAGGTTATAATGGTTCCAACGAGAGAAGAGTGTGTATATTAAAAAGAAGAGAGGTACCGCAAACTTTTTTGGTTGTAATGTGGGTTTTTAAAAAAATATTATTCTTTATTTTTCATAGTTTTACAACACGTGTTTCTGGTCTCACGACCGTCTTCAGGTAAAGGGTGGAGATTTCCACATATTATTAAAAATAATTATTAAAAATAATTAATTTTTTTCCTTTATGTTTTTCAGTGTTAAATATTCTCGATATGAGACATTCTCTGTTTTTGTGTTGCTCATTCCAATGTCTTTCTTTAGTATATATATATATATATATATATATATATATATATATATATATATATATATATATACGAGAGATACGCTGAAATGGCGGCATTACAATGTTTTAATGTGTTTATGTGGTTCTGAATTATCTAATGAAAACGACAAATATCTAACTTTTCTTTACAAATAATAATTAAAATGTATCTATTTTCTCAGGATCCATACGACGTGAAATCCGCGTAACATTACAAGCGTTTACAAATTCCAACAATGTCCTCCACCCCCGTTCACGTGACATCGAATCTATAGAATCGTCCATAATTTCTACTCGCCTCCGTAAAAAATACAGTCTTCCATTAGAATCAGTTTTAACCAATCAACATCTCACATTGCGAAACTCGACTTTTTATTGGTCGAGACGACACCAAAATGTGTACCGATTGTCGAAAATTTGCGTTTTCCGCCAAGGTCGCTGGAGCCTACTTTGACTTCCCAAAACAAATAAAAGGACAAATTTCAGTCCAATTCACCAGTCAGTAACTCATCTTCAGAGAGATGACACACGAATCCACACGTGTCACTATTTTGACTTAACTCAACCACCAACATCATTCTCTCTCTAAGTCCATTACAACTATCTTAAAAAGTGTTCATTTACACTACTAAATAGAAATTGTAATTTCAACAAAAGACAGTCCAAGGTAAACAACTCTGGAAGAATAAGAAAACAAATCCTACTTTAATCTCGCACATTTACTACCTAAATTACCTTTTTGATAAATTTTCCTTTCTTATTCTATTTGAACATTTCTTCAACAATTGAACATTCCTGAACTGTAATTCATTAAGATACTTAATTCACACTTCGTCAACTTTCATATAAGCAAAACACAGTTTTTTTTCCAATTGTATTAATTGTATATAAATGTTCGATATTTTCTAATTGAATTCACGACTACCGTTGTTTCTTGTTCAATTTTGCCTTGCGATTTATTCAACTTGTATGCCTATGCTTTATATTGTTGTGATTAATATGAAGAACATGCTTTCAAACTCATCATCTTAAACAAAAAACCTTCTGATTACACACTCATTTCATAGCAATCCCAACAAATCCATTCAACTATTTTAAATTATTATTAGTTTTCTTCACAAGAATTTATTTCTTTGTTCATAACCGCAGTCAATCGAAAGCAGAAAACAAACTGTGTGCAGTTCCATCATAACTTCAGCCCTTATATCAGAAATTAATCAGTCATTTACAGAAAAATATTTTTTAAGTTATGATAAGCTCATCTTTGTGGCAAAATGCGTTTGAAAGCAAATTTACCTTACAAATCCACTTAATTTAAATAATTGTTTTACGTTTCTACATACCGACTTATGATGAAATATATGGAAAAGACAAAACAAAATCCGAATATGCAAGTTTACTGTTTTAATGTTGTTTTACTGTCGACGTCAGACGTTTCGGTCTAGTAGACCATCTTCAGGACATGGTTATTAGAAACATACTTAGGATTAGACGATATTTAAGTCAACATGAAAAGATTTTCAGTTGTTCTGTTTCTGATTAGTCTTGTGTCTATCGTCTTTTCATGTTGACTAAGCAAAGCCGATTTTTGTTTCTCTGGACATGTCTTTGGAAGTGAGTCAAGCTGAGAATGTTCCAGCATCTCCACGAATTTAACACTAAAATTAACCCTCGGACGGTACCCCAGGACCTGACAGATTTAGGGCTACGGCACATACAAGAAAATTATGTAGATAAAAAATATATTGGATTAAACAGACCACAACAACTATTAGGGAGATGTGATTAAATATACTTTAATGTTTAAAAAATTTTCTTCAGTATTATTATTGTTTCGGTAATAAGCATTATAACATAAATAGCTATATTGTGGAAAAAGTAATTTTCGACAATATTCTTTACGTATTTTTGGTTATTTTTTATCTTTTATCAAAAACGACATTCTTGTACATGTAGTTATGGATAATATTATACGTTAATTATTACTTTTTAAAATTAATAACTATTTGTGCTCAGTTGTTGACATTAATAGCTATTCGCTGATGTGTTAAGATTTTGGAATAATGCAATAATAAAAATTTAAATTTCATCTCGCTGATAGATGCTGCAATCTGTTAAATAATTGTTTTACGTTTCTACATACCCGTTTATAAATTTATAAATCGATTTGCTTTAGAATTATGTAAACCTACGCCGATAGATAGACTGCTAGAAAAAAGGAACAACTAGCTAGTTAGCAATAGATAGATAGATAGATAGATATAGACAAATTTTGAGATAGATAGATAGATAGATAGATAGATAGATATAGACAGATTCTGAGATAGATAGATAGATAGATAGATAGATAGATAGATAGACAGACTTTGAGATAGATAGATAGATAGATAGATAGATAGATAGATAGATAGATAGATAGATAGATACAGACTTTGAGATAGATAGATAAATAGATAGATAGATAGATAGATAGATAGATAGATACAGACTCTGAGATAGATAGATAGATAGATAGATAGATAGATAGATAGATAGATAGATAGATAGATAGATCATTTGGCCGTGTACCCATATGGATGTCTTGTTCAAAGGATTTGAAAATTATGATAAATAAAAAAGAACCAATACAAGATGCGATGGGTAAATTGTCTCCATTTTATATCTTTAATTTCGCGCATGCGCGTTGTTTTTTTATTTTATCGACTGCACAGTATATAATAGTCAGTTGGGTACGATCTGTGAGAAAAAGAGCACCATGACACAATTCACTTCGCCAGAAATTTGTAAACGGTTTGCCGTACTACTTGGCATTCGCACCGGAAGCTCCAATACGAACATTTCAGAGAGGTTGGGCGTGAATCTGTGGATAGTGCAGAGGATTCAGAAAGAGTTAGATGAGTCTAATGGTGATTACGACGTTACAGCAGCTCGAAAAACTCATTCTGATCGTACTGATAAGAAAAGAAATCCCCAATTTGTTGAGGAAGACCTTAGACTCAACATGAAGGTCTACATCAAGTGCCTTGAGGAGTTAGTTCTGCCCTGGGTCAAGAGGGTGGCTGCTGGAAGACTCCTATGTCTGGCAACAGGACTCTGCACCATGCCACAGAAGCAGGAGAACCCAGTCATGGATGTCATACAATTTCTGCGGCCACATCATCTCTTACATCTGGTCACCTAACTTCCAAAACTGCAACCCCCTTGATTATTATGTGTAGGGCGCAGTTGAGCGAGAGACCAACAAAACTCCTAATAACACCAAAGATGAACTGAAGGCAAGGATTTTGGCAGCATTCACCAACTTAAACAAAGAGACTCTCCAGAAGAGTTACAAGAGATTCCACAGTCGTCTAAATGAAGCCAATGGCGATTTTATTGAATAAATTTACTCTTTAGTATATGAAAATATTTTTGTGCACTTTTTATAAATATATCTGTTAAAACGAGATGTCAGTGTTATTTTCATTTTTGCGTCATTTAGACGACAATTTATCCATCGAACCCGGTATATGAATGCACATTGATAGTGTTCTCTATCTATCTCTCTTTCTTTACACACACACACGCATATATATATATATATATATATATATATATATATATATATATATATATATATATACTCCAATAGCTTCATATCTCGCACCTCTCGCCTGTGGAACTCCCTTCCTTATTCCTGTTTCCCTGACAACTATAATCTCCAACTATTCAAATGTAATGTCAATCGACATCTCCAGTTGCTTTGATCTATCCACTATCCTTCTCCATTTCCTTTCCTCTATCCCTTGTATCTGCTCTCGCTCCAAATCTTCTGTAACCCCTTGCGTGCTAGTGGTTTCCCGCCTTGCTTGGGGTGAAATGTTTATATATATATATATATATATATATATATATATATATATATATATATATATATATATATATATATATATATATATGGTCATAATCTCACGAGTTCCGTAGAGGAACCACATGTACTGCAGACATAACAGCCATGATATGTCTCGGCTAAGTTTGCCTGACGGGATCAATCCCTCTCCAGGCTAGATTTGAATTCGGAGTTTGTCTTCTTGTAGGTTAGTTGCCAAGAGAGATCCAAATCAACCTCACTATTTAACGCATAACTAGCTGGGGAGAACAAATGCATTCAGTATTTGGTTGTAATTTGCGATTTCTCATTGCCGTTACACTGCTCACCATATCCTACTTATACATATATATATATATATATATATATATATATATATATATATGTATGTGTGTGTGTGTGTGTGTGTGTGTGTGTGTGTGTGTGTGTGTGTGTGTTTAGGAGAAAGCGTACTTTAAACATCGCGGCCACGAAGAGCGTGGTGATTAAGCGAGCTTCTATTTTGCCTTTTAAGCACACTTTTCCTCGTCTTCGAGAGTTCATAAAATGCCCAGTCCCATATCCGAAACGTAAACGAACCAAATTCCAAAGTAATGGATTTTTATTTATTAATCCGGATTTTTTTGCCACTTTAAACGCTACCTTTAGTGGTTACCCATCTTTGAGTAGACGCTCCGTTTATTTTGAAAACAGTCTTTTATTTCGTCAACCCGCTTTAATATTCGAGAAACCTTATTCGAGAAAAATGAGCCAGCGTAATTTTAAAATATAAATGGAGCGTCTACTCAAATATGGACATATTCGCAAATATACAAATATTAAAATATGTTAAAGTTTAAAATAAACTGTATGGTTAAAATATAAAATAAAGTTCTAGTTTTAATTGTGACAGAACAACCATTCCGTTATCTTTTGAACACTGGGCACGGACGTAATTATATCTGTTGATTTGCTCAAAGTTGATCCTATTTATTTGATATCTGTTGCATGTTTTGTCCTCTTCTTGACTAAAGTTTAAAGGGTAAATCCCTAATCAACATACATACAAAGACACATGTGTAGGCGGCCTGGGAATAACCAGGGATATTTTTATCAACTGCTCCCATTAATCCCAGTAATCGTAAAAAGCAGATTTGGAGGAGATAGTGAAATCCGAATCTGGATACAACCAGTAAATTAGACTGAACCATTTAGTGTGACATACATTGAGAACAATTTATAACAAACACATAATAAAGCAGAAATTTTATACGTGTATTTTGGCATATAAAATATGTGAGTCCTTTTTTAGGGCGATAAAATGTGTCCCGTTTGTGAGATCTTCATTTTCGGAGACGTTACCACATGCGTCTATGTACAACCGGCGAGAAAAGATCCAAGCCTCGTAACCAATGTACGGAGAAAGAGAAAAAAAAGTGGAATAATAGGGATGCTTCTCCGTTTTTATACACCTCCGCAAGCGATTCTCATTGCTTCCACGGGAACCTAACGTCATATCTATTCTTGGACATCGGAATAAGCGTGACATATCGATTTTCATTTCCACTCCACATGTTTAATATATCGGGCAGATTATGGATAGGACATTTCAGCTGTGCATGTTTTAGTGGTTGGATAAAAGATTAGTTAAATTATTTACATGAGGGCTATTATCCTCATCACAAAATTGTCGGCCGTTTGCCCTCCGGCCTTCATCTGGTGATCTGGAAAGTTCAAACTGAACCCTTTACTACGGGGATATATTTTCCACTGACCATGTCAAAGGATTATCTCGTCTAGTTATTTTTTTTACTACAGCTCAGTTAATCTTCGCCTTGTTTCCATTGAGTACAATATACACTAATACCCGACACGGGGATCGAGTAGATTAGTGGATTAAAGTGTTGCTTTGTGAATGTGTAGGCAAATAGTTACGAGTCCAATCATTGGACGAGCAATACCTGAGCAGTATGAAATAAGAACGAGACGATAAATAGACGAGATATCCCTAAACATGGGCAGTAAATACGAAAACAATCGACCCCAGTAGATTAGATAATTAGTTCAGATGAAGACACAGTATAAACAATGAAAATTCTTCATTCCAGAAATTCAGACAGAAAAAAGAGCTACTGTATAGAATAATAAGAATCAGTAAGACTAGTTTAACTTTATCTCGTAAAAGGCTACAATAGTGGAGGACCTAACGTTTGAACTGAATCCGCAAATAGCGTTGGCTTTACGTCTTGAACCAAAACCTGGTGTCGTTTTGATGTCGCTGCTTGGGAGATTACTGTGTGCAGAAAATTGTGGCTTGATCGAAAAGTGATTCGGTTGTCGAAAAATCACGGACAACGAGGAGCAATTGCAGAAATCATTCGGGTGAATTTATGTGCTTCAACATTGTTGGTAGATTTTTTGAAAATGGGGAAAGCTAATACTTTCATACGGGGTTCATTCTTCGGAGCGCTGATAGGGGTTCCTCTTTTATGGAGCTCGAATTCCTTCCTGCTAGCTTAATTAAGAAAAGTCAGCCCACACTCGTCCCAGACCAAAATATTCTGGTCGATGTAGGGTGTCGCCACTAAGGGCTTCGAGCTACCATGTTCAATTCAAGAGTTTAATATGCTTGTGTGAATTAACGATTAACTTTGCGAAAAATGGAAACGGGTTCAAATTTCGGTTGCATCAGTTTATATTACTGCTCTAGAGAAAGGCATGAATTCTTCCCTTCCCCTTCCAGGTATGGATAAAAGTAGGAATGTAAACTGGTCTTGCTAGCTTTGGTTGGTAACCATTGTTGAAAAAGGACTACACTGAATTCAAAATCATGGAGAGGGTAACGGAAAACAACTCCATTTTTTTTATCAAGAACAATCATGACAATGCAATTTACAGATATTAACGAAAAAGAAACTGTGGAGAACCATTATCGCTTATGGTTTGAAGAGGCGTGTCACTTAAATATATATATAAATGTATATTTTAGTAGCATTTTTTAATTTAAGCAAATTTTATTGAAAACTAGAGGAAAGATTTTTTTAACATTTTATTAGAAATTGGTTTCAATGCGTGGACAAACTAACCGTACTTCGCGATCGTTCGAGACCTTTTACTCATAATTAGTCAGGTTCAAGCACAAGAATTCTATGTTATGGTTTAGAAGTTCAAGAAAACTTTGTATTTTCTTTATAACATTTTAATGTTTAGAATGGTATAAATTTAAATCATGTTTTATTTTCAAATACTGAGGCCAAGTATTCTGAAGAAGATCAGAAAGCACAACGATCGAAACGTCATAATTGCAACAACATTAGTTTGAATGTAAATAACGATAACTCCTCGCCCTAGAATTGCAGACAGATTTTTTTTGAGTTGTGCGAAATTTAACTGCATTTAATATTTATAGCTTTTAATTAAAAAGTAATTACTTGATACATTTGTTACGATTAGATTTGTGTTATTGCAACCCTCCCGTTTTTCTTCCATCGTAAAATTAAAAAAACTACATCGCCACGCCTACATATATAGAAACAAATACGAAACAGATAACAAACAGAATAATGCGGCTCCAAAGACGGTTATATAGGCAAGACATCAATAAATTTTATATTATTTAAATTGCCATATCCCTTCAGATAAAGATGGCTCTCCACAGCAGCCTTTTGTTTATTATCTGTGAGTTACATTGCTTTTTGGGGTAAGACAACGGTTTCATGTTTCCGAGTTTTTCTTCCTTTACACTGGTTGCCATCGTAGGCTAGGGGGCTCAGACTATTCTGTTATTTAATCCACAGCTGATGGGAGAAGAGATAGAGTCATGCCTTTCCTAAGGATATTAATGCAAAAGATAACAAAAATGACTCGGCCGGAATTTGAACTCGCCTCACCGATTGTACTTTCGATGCTAATAACAAGGCCAACTCGTATGCAGGAGATGAAAAAAATTGACGGGTAGCAATCAATTTATTTTTCATAGACACACGAGGCAAAATACAGCCTTAATGCATTTTCTTACGTAAATTTTGATATAAACTTTCTGGAGTCTGTGATTATTAAATGTCGGTAAGAGACTTTTCGCCTGATTTTACCAATTTTTGTAGAATGAAGAATATTTTCTTACGAAAAGATCCACAAATGCGAAAAGTATTATCCATTTATTCCATCACTTACCCGATGGCAAATCAATACAGGGTTATTCATTAAGCGGATTAAAATATCAACAGCGGAGAGGAAATTATTTGAATCCTCGTAATAAACAAAAATTTGCTAAGAACCTGATTGATTGATTAATTATTTTTTTACGGTGTACCAACCGTTTGCAGATTATTTAGATAATAATGATTTTAGCTAATTAACCCATAGCTGGGAGAAGAGGCGGATTCATTTACCAAGGGTATTTTCGCGTAAGTGAATATAACGAAATTGGAAATTGGCACTCTAATTAACAATTCGAGCCATTATACCACCTGCATATCCAAGCTTACAGCACCAGGTATTCCCAAGCGGTCACCCATCTATGTATTGACTTGGCTCGATGTTGCTTAACTTCGGTGATATTAAGAAGACCGGTGATTCAACATAAAGCGGCCGTAATAGAAAAAGAACCTGAACTGAAAAATGAAAAACTATACTAATTACTTTGCCAAGTTTCTTCCGATGATAAATTATTATTATTACATGCTTTTCCTATTACGACCAACATTATCATCTTGGTTGCTAAGCGCACAAACTTTTGATCGTTCTACTCTCCGACCTTCTTCAGATGTCTGTCTTTGTACTCAGTAAGTATGTTTGTTTGTTTTTTTAGAATTTCTAACTAAATCCTTTATTCAAGCATTGGTTTAGAGAGTTTCCATTAGCTTCAAATGTTTCATATCGCTTCATACTCCGGAGTCTTATTGACGTGTGACATATGGGAGGCAAGAAGGGCAAAGAATAACCTATCTAACGAGCTTGCGTAAATGAATGGCAGGACAGAGGCTGCGGGGAGATAATAAAGAAACTAACATTGCTTAGGGCTACAAGGGATAGGAAGTTGTGGAGAACTGTGATCGCCTACGCTCGGAAAGCACATGGCACCGAAAAGGAACTCATTTGGTGTAAAACTAAGATCTACAGATTAATATTCTTCTAAAATGTATTTCAAATCTCTCTTACTCTCTCTCTCTCCCATTCTTTCTCTCATTCTCTCTCTCATTCTCTCTCTCTCTCTCTCTCTCTCTCTCTCTTTCGCTTTCTATCTATCTATATCGGTGTATTATCTATCAGCTATAGGCTCTCACTCTGGCCAGTAGAAAATGGCCGCAAACTACATGAAAACTGGCGTAGAAGCATGAAAAAATCGATTATTTTCAACTATCGATGGGAGTCGGTCTTGGCCTTCCCACTAACTTGGAGCATGTGCATGTAAATTTTGGTGCAAATCCGTCGAAAATTGCGGCCGTGCATTCGTTACACACACAAACACATCCTGCTTTTCATATATATATATATGAAAGGCAGGATGTGTTTGTGTATATATGCGTTATTATATATATATATATATTTTATATATGTGCTTTATATATATATAAATTTCTTCATATCTCTCTTAGTTTCTTCATATCTATCTATCTATCTATCTATCTATCTATCTATCTATCTCTCTCTCTCTCTCTCTCTATATATATATATATATATATATATATATATATATATATATATAAATTTCTTTATATCTATTTATCTATCTATATATCTGCCTCAGTCTCTATCTATCTATCTATCTGTCTTAGTTTCTTCATATCTATTTGTCTATCTCTATCTCTATCTCTCTCACACACACACATACACACACACAGAGTTTTTCTCTCTCATTTCCAATGTGTTGATTTTAATAATCTTATTATCGGAATCTTTGAGATGAGTAATTGTCATTGTTATATGCCTTGCTTTTCCGACCAGCAGGTCTGTCTTTATGCATAGTGGTTCAGGGGAAGACAACAAAAAAACGACACGAAGTTGAATAAGTTGGTGGAGTATTGACTCCTTCCTCGCCAATTTTTTTTTTTTTGGGGGGGGGGTCATTTTCAGACGAATGTTTTTATTTATTTTTAATATAGTAACTAAGAAACTGAGGTACTTTGAAGTACCTGGGTGGTGGCTAATACCTCTACCAGATGTATGAGTTGACAACTGGACTCTTTTCAAATTTCAGTGGGGGGGCATAAAAAGAATCAAGATCATCGTATAAACACGTCTGTAGTTGGTTTCTGAACGTTATTCTTTGAACCTGAAAATGATACTTTCGGTAAAAACGTATATACACGTCTACGCTAGAGAAAGGACTAAAGGTTATGAAATATCCCTAAGGATCCAAAGTGAAGCGAGGACATTATACACTCGTTGATTAAATAAAGTGTTCGTTAAAAAATTCCAATAAGGTTACCAAGTACAGAAACCTGAAGAAGGCCGGACGACACAACGACGGAAACGTTGTGAGTGTAAACAACCAAGACAAGCATACTGGTCCGAAAAGCAAAGTATATAACAAAGTGTTGGTGTTTCTTGCACCCTTCGTCCTGTCGGCTAGTGCAGGGTGAAAGGTCAATACAAGATTTTGGCGCGTATATTAGTTGGGAAGAGTCCGGTGGAGTTAGACGTGGAGGTGTGCGGACAAACACGAACAGGAATATGTTTTTGCATTCTCCCCGTCTGCAGCTTAAATTATAACAACAGGCGCGGATGGTGAACGGAACTTTTCCCCTTTGTCTTCCCCATTTCCACTTCCTCTTCTTCTGACGACGTCCACGTTGTGTCGGCGTGTCACGTAATCGAGACTGATAGCACGCCTGCCATTCAACGTGCGCCAGGGGCGGGAACTGCAATGTTGTTTACGGAGCCCAGTATGCATGCGATGACAATAGACCAGGCCAGAATAGACAAGAAAACACCCAAAAGTTTTACATTTTATATATGTGTGTGTGCGCGCGCGCTCACGCGTGTGTGCGTGTGTTTGCGTGCGTACATGTGTATGTACGTGATAGATAGATAGATAGATAGATAGATAGATAGATAGATAGATAGATAGATAGATAGATAGATAGATAGAAAACTCCCAGAAGTTTTACATCTTAAATAGATATATGTGAGTGTGTGTGTGTGCACGCGCGTGTGTGATAGAGAAAGAAAGAGAGATCGTATATCAGTTTTAATATATCTAGCGATAGATATGAACAGAATGAGATAGATAGATAGATAGATAGATAGATAGATAGATAGATAGATAATGAATAGATAGATGTTGCATATTGTCCTTCGAAATACAACTAATGACGTTTAGAACTCTACATAGAGAGAAACATTGAAGATAGAAGGTCTCTAAATTTTAAGCTTAAACTTTAAATATCTGATTTGTGTAAATGCACCACCGAATCGACCTCATTCAGTTTTCGGCCACTTTTCTGTTTATCACAAATCGTTTCTCAGTATTCTATGGAATTTTCAACCTATGCTTTATATTTTAAAAATATTATTATGATATATAGTGTTTATCCATCATATTCCCCATAGATAGATAGATAGATAGATAGATAGATAGATAGATAGATAGATAGATAGATAGATAGATAGATAGATAGATAGATATGAACAGAATGGGATAGATAGATAGATAGATAGATAGATAGATAGATAGATAGATAGATAGATAGATAGATAGATAGATATTAACACTGAGAGTTATTTAAATAGCTACTGATTGATGGAAAGAAAGAAAGAAAGAAAGAAAGAAAGAAAGAATAATTAAAAAATAAAAAGGAAAGAATGACGAAAGAAAGGGAGGAAAGAGATTTGCAAGAAAGAATGAATGAATGAAATGAATCTATCAATGCATGAAAGAAAGAAAGATGGAAAACATGACAGAAAGGAAAAGAATGAAAAAAGAATGAATAAATGAACGAATGAATGAATGAATGAATGAAAGAAAGAAAAAAGAAAGAAAGAATGAATGAAAGAAAGAAAGAATGAAAGAAAAAAATTAATGAAAGAAAGAAAGAATGAATGAATGAATGAATGAATGAATGAAAGAACGAATCACTCAATCAATTAATGAAAGACAAAGGGAGAGAGCTGACTGAAATCAATCTGACTCCACTTGATCATGTGCCATAATGGATATCAATCTTCATAGGAGCAGCCATCTTTAAAGTACCTGATTTGCGATAAACAAGGTTCGTTAAGTTCATTTATGCAAATAAGTTTCAGTACTAAAATCATGTCTCATTTTCCTATGTCCATTCTAGATTTCCAGGTTGTTCATTCGTTAGCGGCACAGAAAGTAAGATTGCCGTGTCAAATTCAAATCCAAGCTGAAGCCGTTGCGTTCAATTTCACACAATTACACTTAGAAATCTATAAAACCCTATCAACCTGCTATAAACAGGAGGCTTGAATGTATTCTTTATCCTTGATTGTGACTGGCATCAATTATAAGAGAAGGACCTTATTGCATCAAATTCCTGCAGATATTATAGGGATTCAATAAGCCTTGTTTAACGTCCATTGTCTTCAAATTGTATATAACTAAATTATTCATATCTTTACACTAAATCTTGCAAACAAATATAGAGAGTGTTTTAAATTTTAATTTGTGGTCTGTTTTGGAATGATTTTTTTACAATATCATTAATATAATAACAAAAAGGCCCAGTAGAAGACACTGAAATTTCGTTCAATATGTGGCCATCTTAGATAAGACGATGAACTACATCCGGCAGCAAGGCCTCTGATCAGGAGAAGTGTGGAACCACCTCTTAATTGCTGCTGTTCTCAGGTCCATCGTGACCCGGAATTGAGCGTATAGTGGGATATTCCCTCCTCTCTCTCTCTCTCTCTTTCTCTCTCTCTCTCTGTCTTTCTCTCTCTCTCTCTCTCCCTTGCCCTCTGTATGACGATAAACTGCATCCGACAGCAAGGCCTCTGATCAGGAGGTTTTGGGAAGTGTGGAACCACCTCTTAATTGCTGTTGTTCCCAGGTCCACTCTGATCCGAGGTGGTAGCACCTGATACGGCCCCAGCTATGGGAAGCTACCACTTTCATAGGGTTTTAACTCCACATTGAGGTCAAAACACTATGAAAGTGTAAAAATAGGTTTTAATACCAGCAATATATTTTTGTAAAAAATTTTATCAGCAATTAATTTTTGAAGAAAAAATTATTACCACAATACATTTTTGGACAAATATTAACAGAAATACTTTTGGGGAAAAATATTATCAAGAATTCAAAATCTAGTCGGCATTAAAAACCCATTGACACTTATATGTCGTAAAACAAAACCAATCAATATGTGAGTACTTTTAAGAACAGAATACAGGAATTCTTATATTTCGAAATGACGTTAAAACTGACAGACGATGAGGTTTATTGAAATAAAATGCTCTTGTAAGTTGGTGATCACTTCTAATTCGAAATTACAAAAGCAAAAATGTTTTAAATTTTGTTTTATCTAGTTACGTTTTTGTATAGATGTCTTGAGAAATGATCATCATTAATGTCGAACATTCTTTTCATTTCTTTTTCAAGATTAGCCGACCCTTATTTGGTTATAAAATCAAGCATCATTTGTTAATCTTTTAGTCGTTCATGTTCCAACAAGTTAGAACACGTCAAATTTATCGACATATATCATATGCTTACATTGCCAATTAGAGCACACTTCAAAATATCTCTTGAGAAAGAAAGTTTAAAATTGCTTAATTTATGTCAGTTTTGCATCCATATGAAAATGGAAGATTATAGGGTGCATTTTAACACTGGATGCTTTTTTTTACCGTAAAGGCAAAAATGCATCGCAAGCAACAAAAAAGGTATGTGCTGTTTACGGTGAAGGTGCTTTAGCTGACAGAACTGTACGGAAGTGGTTCGCTAAGTTTAGAGTTGGTGATTGTAGCTTTATTGGAAAAGAACGCTCAGGCAAATCCATTACAGATGACGACCAAATGAAGACATTGATGGAGTACAACCCCAATTACACAACATGGGAATTGGCAGAAACACTAAATTTATCCACCATCCACGAGCGCTTAGTAAAACTTGGGTACTCAAAAAGCTAGGATGTTTGGGTACCACATGATCTGGGTGAAAATAATCTTTTGGGTCGCATTTCATCTGTGATTTGCTGTCTAAGCGCAATGAAAATGCACCCTTTTGTAAGCAAATTGTGACTGACGATGAGAAATGGATCGTTTACAACAATGTTCAGCGAAAAAGATTCTGAGGTAAGCGACATGAGCCAACTTTAGCCATCTCAAAAGCAGGTCTTCATCCTGAGAAACTCATTTTGTACATCTGGTGGGTTTGGAAAGGAATCCTGTACTATGAGCTTCTGCTAAGTAACCAGTCAATTCTGAAAAGCACTTCTCGCAACTGAACAAATTAAAAGCAGAAATTCAAGATAAACGCCCAAAATTATAGAACAGGAAAGGTGTTTTTCATCAGGATAATGCCAGACCTCACTTTTTTGTGTTTTTTGTTTTGTTTTTGTTTTTTGGTGAACCCGCAAAAGCTGTTGCAGCTTTACCCCACCCGCCATATTCACCAGACATTGCTCCTTGGGATTTTCATTTATTCCGGTCCTTTCAAAATAATCCCATTGGTGAAAGTTTTACTCTTTTGGATGACATAAAAAAAACAAATTAATGAGAAGATGGAATCTTTAAGGTGAAGGAAAAATGGAGAAAGGTTGTGCAACAAAATGGTTCATATTTAGTTGAATAAATATTCAATGGCATAATTTTGTTTTGTGTTTTAATTTCCCTTAAAAATCAGCATTAATTTTGCGGACAACCAATAATTAGAACCAATTAATAATAATTGGTTTATTGTTGCGTTTTTTTTTTTATCGTGTTCTGTGAGAGTCAAATATGAAAGTCAAGTGAGAAATTTCTGGAGATTCACAAGACTGAGAAAAGAGACGTCTTTTGTGTGGCCGTTATTCTTCTTAATTCTTGATCTAGAGTTACAGGCGTTGAAACAGGAATATTGAACAAAATGAATATATAAACAGTGTCCACGAGATAATTTGAGAAATCTCTCCCACAACGCTGCCTAAGGAAATCGACGTATCGGAATTCGTACGCCCGCTCTGATAGAGTTGCTGGTGAAATATTGGAATTAATATTTCTTTTTAAATAAATGAAGTTTCAAGTTTCCTGTTAGCATTTAATCGGGACCCCATTTAATTTCTGTTTGCTTCGACGTAATTGTTAACAAATTCTTTTTTAAATAAATTTAAAAAACGCAGCAGAAATAATTGTACGTAGTGAATATTCATATGAAAACACAGAAATTATTAAACTTCGAAAAGGTGCATGCTGTTACCCAACACGTCCTCAGTAAGCGCTTTATTTAAACTAAGTTTAATAGATAATGATTGATATCAATCCGAAGATGGAATTCGCCAGCATCAAACAGCAGCAAAATTGGAAACATCATTTTCAAGCATAAACCAATTAACTGTATTAATGAAACCAAAGAAATGTAAACAACTACGTTTGTCCTAGGTCGATGTCAGCTATCATTCGATAGCGATGCCAAACTAAGAAATCCGTTTTAATATAACAAAAAAAATCTTCTTGTTCTTCTGGCCTGTAGACGATAAGCATTAAATAGCTGTACGGAGTATCATTTTAAAAGCCGTTTCAACACTGCATACTGAATGTTAATTTCTGTTATATACCGTACCTATGAACACTAATGGGTCATGTCCCAATCCTCACAAATACGTTAGACACTATTGTAAGTGGGGGTAATATGCTGTCTATGCAGTCCACCACTAGCAGTGGTTTACCTACTTCACGTCGTTGGCGAGTATTGCATTTGGTTGATGTTATAAAGTTTTTTCATTTCATTTCCAACCTCCACTTTCGTTACCTCTCATTCAGTAACCTCTCCTAGGGTACAACAGTTTCATTCTGTCATGCCATCACCAGACTAAGGGATCCTTCTCCTTAGCAGACTGCAAAGAAATCAACTCCCTTTATATAAAGTAGTGGTATCACTTAATCTGATGATCGTGTGCAAACGGCAAACTGGCAGTCACCAGTCAACGGAGAAAACGGCCATTTAGGTTATAAAAGCAGAACAGCAAAAGGTATTTAAGTGGAAAGATTACTTACTAGTGAATTCTTTTCTAAACCACCTGCGACGAAGAATTTAAAGCATTTGTTGTTCAAATTCTTTGGAGCGTGAAAATAAACACCAATTAAAAAATAATTATCTTTTCTGGAGTCTGGTTTCTCTTATTTGGAAAAATCAGTAGCCTTTTCATGCATGACCGAACTGTAAACTAATAAAAGTCGAGAATCGCAATCCAATTAGCTATCCAGTGATTTTCGTATCAAAATCAATTTCCTGACGGGATTCCTACCCAAGCAAGGGTCATTCTGGATCGCGAAATAAAATAGATGTCCAGAAAGAGTTCTATAAATGATTTGCAAAAAAATGGTTTAATAAAAAATCCAATTTGTATAAATATTAGTAATTTGCTTACATTGTTGCTTCAGTTGATTGACACGGTTTACCAACACTTACATCGTTGCACACACACACACACACACACACACACACACACACACACACACACACACACACACACACACACACACAAACTCGCTTTCATGACGCTTGACCCTATATTTGAATGATAACTCTAACATTTTTAGGCATTTAAAACAACATACCTGACCGCGTACACAATTCCGGAAAAGCCTCGTTGAAAACACAACTATACTTAAACATGAAAACAATAAACAAAAATTTTAAATTCTTGAAGCAATATACATAAAACAGTTGAAACCTGAACAAAATAAACTATGAAATCTCCACAAATATTCTTAAAGGCTTATAATTGATAACAGAAGCCATTGGTTTATACCAACGGCTACCCATACTCAACACTTCTCGTTTTCACTCTCGCGTGGTCATGTGTGACGTCATGAACTGCGATGAGATATTCGCTTTCAGCGTCTTTATATGCACGAGTTTGTCGTTGCTTGGAAATCTTCCATGTAAACAGAAACAGACTATCATCATTGTTTTGTCCGTGTTTTGCTTAATATATTGTAATGTAGAGGATATAAATCCAAAGAGAGCTCAATGTAAGAACAGGGCAAATAACGACCATGAAAACGGAGTCCTTAGAAATCGATTGGTAATAGTTTATTTCATGGAACCAGATCGATTCTGAATCGTCAGACCAAGATATTTTACAACAAAGAATGGATTTAAATTTATCCAGACAAGAAAAATAGAAGATAAAGAAAAAGAAAGAAAAAAAGGAAAAATCTATAAAACGATCTTGTTTTATAACTTTCCTTTTTTCTTTTTTTCCTCTTTCTTAATATATATATATATATATATATATATATATATATATATATATATATATATATATATATATATATATATATATATGTATTCCTTTTTTTGTGTCTGGATAAAATTAAATTCATTTATTGTTGCCAAATCTCTTGGTCTGATGATTCGGAATCGATCTGGTTCCGTGAAATAAAATATTACCAATCGATTTCTAAGGACTCCGGTTTCATCATTACATATAAAGGGTGTTGTCATTAAGACGAATTATATATAAGGGTGTTTCATTAAGACGGAAGAAAGTCAGCAGTAAATAAATCAGTGTTATTAGTGAATTTTGTTTCTATTGCATCCTGTTATTTAAGACATGGCAATTACTTGTGAAAAATAATATCACCCAAATATCCGCCAAATCTGAAAGAAAAAGAAAAAATCATTAGACGCTTAAACTTAGTTCACATTTAAAATCGGCCCAGGTTATTGTTATATTTGCTATAGTTATATATATATTATACTAGCAGCATGGCCCGGCGTTGCCCGTGCTTGATTCAAAAATCGTACGACTCATACAGCAATCGCTATCTCTTGACTTAAAATATTTTTGCCCTTCCTTGCCTTTAAAGGAGTGCCCTTTGCCGTGCTGATGTTGCTACATGCCTTACTTCTAGCCTATCTCACACTGCAAATTGTTTCTACGCTCTATACTAAACATTAAATCTGTTATGAAAAAAGAACTAAACAAAATGAACACAAAACGATCAGCTTTAAAAAAGGACTTGTAACTGGAAAAACCGAATGAAAAATAAATGTTAACAACAAATACTTTTTCACACCCAACCCAGTTCTGTGGAATCAGAATCAACGTTGAGTTTAAGCAAGCGAATAAGCCAATTGGAGTAAAGTGCCATGCAGATTAAAATTTTTCCCACTAGTGACGAATGCAGCTATCGATTTCTTTGCATGCTAGTTAACATTCGTGTCAGTCAGCTGTTGGCTCTCACGCTGGCCAATAGAATCTTCCTGCCTATTCGTGGCAGCCAGCTATAGGCTCTCACTCTGGCCAGTAGAAAATGGCCGCAAACTACATGAAAACTGCCGGAGAAGCATGAAAATATCGATTATTTCCACTATCGATGGGAGTTGGTCTTGGCCTTCCCGTTAACTTGGAGCATGTGCATGTAAATTTTGGTGAAAATCCGTCGAAAATTGCGGCCGTGCATTCGTTACACACATTCACATTCAAGACCATCACTTGATAACAAGTGTTGAAACAAAATGGCTATTTTTGTATGATTTTATAACATATTTATGTTATAATTTTTGATTAAATTATATATATATACATATTAGATGTAAATCTTCTAGTTTCTTTATATCTATCTGTCATATAGGACATAAATGAATGGAATCGTCCGTTTATGTAAATAAGCGGAGTTGGGGTGGGGGTTAGTATTAGATCAATTGCTAAGTGTACCTTCGAGTAGTAAACCTTCTATTTTATTACTTATCTCCCAGTTTGTCTTCCTTATTTATTTCTCTCTGTTATTTCCAAAATACGAACACTATCTCAGACTGTTCAGATCTATCTAAAGATATATAAATATTTATATGGAATCTCCTTTTCTTTCTATCATGCACACAGACACACCCGCACTATAATATATATATATATATATATATATATATATATATATATATATATATATATATATATATATTAAAACTCTCCCTTCTCTCTAAACTCGACCATGTCTCTCACATCATTCCTCATCACCCTCTATGTCAACTTATATAAGCTTAATACTGCCCGTCAAAAGTGTAAATTTTAAATTCATTTTTCGTTTCACCTTTTGAAAGTGATGTCTGAAGATCCAGAGAAAATTCTCTGGTGAAATAAAATGAATTATTACAAAAGGAGCCTTAATGTGGTCTGTTTCTCTTTAAATTATATATATATATATATATATATATATATATATATATATATATATATATATATATATATATATATATATATATATATACCAAAGTTTAGGATTGGTATATACGGAGTGAAATCCAATAACCAACAATTACTATTCTTTAAAGAGTGCTCAATACAGAGTAGAGCAGATATAATTATTTATTTGAATATTACAACATAAATATGTTATAAAATCTTTTATAACATGAATTATAAATGATTATTTATAAATGATTTTATAACATATTTATGTTGTAATATTCAAATAAATAATTATATATATATATAGAGAGAGAGAGAGTGAGAGAGAGAGATAGCGAAAGAGAGAGAGTGTGTTAGATAGATAGATAGATAGATAGATAGATAGATAGATAGATAGATAGATCAGAATAATAATGTATAATTGAATGACAAGATGGGAAATTTTTCAATATAACTGGTTGACTCCAAAATTCGATTGAGTAGGATATGGAACTAATGTTTCTGATTTAATTACAAAATTAAATTTGAAGATTTTAGCTTCCATTTTTGAAACATGGTTATTAATGTGTAGCGAAAAAAAAACATATTTTAAATCAGTTAATATATATATATATATATATATATATATATATATATATATATATATATATATATATATTACACACTCCCACACACCTACGCGCACTGCACGCACATATACCGGCTAAATAGTGTATATGTATTGAATTAAATATTTGCTTATATTATATGTTTTGATCAAGGGTGTCAAATTCCTGACTTTCAAAATTCCCTCCATGGTCATTTTGTCAGTTTTGTTTGCTGAAAATGGGATGTGTGTGTTAAATGTATGTTATCTTTTAGTTCTTTGGGAGTGTGCGTGATGTGTGCATGTGTATATATTTATGTGAGTGTTTGTATAATTGTGAGATCTTAACACCTCTTTATATATAATGTATAATCCCGCACGCACCGCATGCATGCACACATATATAATTGTTAAATAGTTTATATGTATTAAAGAGACTATTTGCTTATATCATATCTTATCGTTTATCTAATATTTCATTTTTATTTAATGTTAGTAGTTTATTTATATTTGCCTTGGTGTTATATATTGATGTATGATGAAAAATATGGAAAAGACAAAGCAAAATCCGAATATGCAAGTTTACTGTTTTAATTTTGTCAGACGTTTCGGTCTAGTAGACCA
>OZ038492.1:110470514-110475514 GCA_964036315.1 Acanthosepion esculentum
TCACGAGCCCGTAGACTCAATAAGGAGTCATACCGCGATACTTCAATACCATGACTGTATATATATTATTGCTACTAACCCGCATTCCTGGATCTACTAACCCGTATTACCAGTTTGTATTATTACGTTAATATATTTATTTTCCTTATCTATTCCTGGCGTTTGTTATTTATTGATATCGGATTTCATCCCGGAATCCACAACAATTTACAATAGCTTAGTTGGTGGTATGCTATTTCATAATGCAACTTGAGTGTTCTTCATAGAAACTTAAAGAGATATACATTATACTATATTATATTATATTAGTCAATGATATTTATATATTTGTGTTTCAGACATATCGAGATTGCTTGAAGTTTTTAAAAAAATATATAACCTCAAAAGAAAATGGAAAGAAGATATTGTATTTGAGTGATGGTAAAAGACAACACTGGAATTTGCGAAAACGTTGAAAAGAAATCAGAAAACAATGGAAAAGAAATTAAAATAATGTAATAACAAAAAACACTGACCTTTAGGAAAAGAAATCTTAGAATAATTAAAAGAGAAACACACAAGAAAAATGAATTTAAAAGTAAGAAAATATTTGAAGCTGTTGTTACAAATTTAAAAACAAAAAATATAAATTATGTAAAAGCAAAACTAACATCTATGGATAAACATCACAAAGGGAAAGGCTAAACATACATAAAAAATAACTTCTTCACAGTAATTATTGTACTAATAACTGGAGAACTGTATTAAATGGACCTGATGGCTAGACTAGATGTTTAGTCCTTCATGGAAATAACCAAAAACTATAACTCAGAAGACAAGAGAGGAAGGAAGAATAATATTCTGTGTTAGTTTTGTAGGCTATAAAATTTAAAGGGAGTTAAAGTCTTTAGTTGATAATTATGTCAAGATATACGCGAACAAGATTTGCATGTTCTATGGCCAGACACTTTTAGATCGGTAAAGATCACAAAAAAAAGTTTTATTTGCATTATTTACATTATTCGGACTGTTATCCTCATATTCATTGCCATATTCACAAAGTTTCGGCCTCTATATCGCTGAGATGAGGTATTATGATTACTTGCATCCGAATAATGTAAATAATACCTCATCTCAGAGATATAGAGGCCGAAACATTATGAATATGGCAATGAAGATGAGGATAACAGTCCGAATAATGTAAATAATGCAAGTAATCATAATACCTCATCTCAGAGATATAGAGGCCGAAACTTTGTGAATATGGCAATGAAGATGAGGATAACAGTCAGAATAATGTAAATAATGCAAGTAATCATAATACCTCATCTCAGAGATATAGAGACCAAAACTTTGTGAATATGGCCATGAAGATGAGGATAACTGACCGAATAATTTAAATAATGCAAGTAATCATAATACCTCATCTCAGAGATATAGAGGCCGAAACTTTGTGAATATGGCAATGAATAATGAAATAATGCAAGTAATCATAAGACATCTCAGAGATATAGACAGATACTGAGCCTGTCTTAACATGTAAAATAATAAAATAATGATTTATCTCCAAATATTTAGGATATTGTGTTAATTAAATGTATGTTTATATGGCGTATATCTTATGAATCCATTTATGAATCAAACTTTTATGTAACACTACGTTTATGTTTACATAAGAAAATCTGATTATTTTCAATATCTTTATTAAGGATAGATGTTATCAACTGAAACTCTTTCGATATTCTACGCATATAAGTATATCCTGGTAATAGTTTTCTAACCATAATTCTCTGGTAATTATTCTTTAAGTCTATAAATATTATTATACCTGTAAATATCTCTCTTCCACGCACACATACACACAGACAGATGGCCTGATATGGAAATACATGATGCAGACGTCATAAAATATTTTTCTTTCTTTGTTCAAGCAAAACAATTTCTCTATTTTCCTTTTTTTTATTTGTTTGTCAACATGGAATTCTTTTAATTGCCACAAGACAAATGAAGAGAAATTCATGTCTAACACTTTCATTTCTTAAGGGAATTTTTTTTTTATTTGTTTTTTGTTTTTGTTTTTTTTTGTTTTTTTTTACATTTGCACTATTTATTTTAAGTTCCTGTAATTGCTGATGTGTATGTGTTTGGGTGTGCTCGTACGCGAGAAAATACATCCTGGAACTATTATTTGCTTAATTTTGATCTGAGATTTCAACTATATAATGTTCAATTTATCATTAATAATGAAAAATATGACAAACAATATGAGAGTGATATGAATCGACAGGAAAGAAAAGTTATATATATATATATATATATATATATATATATATATATATATATATATATATATATATATATATATATATGCAGAAATATAGTCTTAAAGTGTGCTATATTTATGGGGTAAAGTGCTCAATATCAGAGATAGAGCGTGTGTAAATATAAAAGTGGACATGGAAGTCAGCACTTAGAGGCGGCAGTCTGTTTCATGCTAGTGCAATCGTCAGGCGATTGCACTAGCATGAAACAGACTGCCGCCTCTAAGTGCTGACTTCCATGTCCACTTTTATATTTATATATATATATATATATATATATATATATATATATATATATATATATATATATATATATATATATATATATATATATATATATATATATACTGCGTAAAATGATTTTTGTTCATTAGTCCATCGACTTCTTTCTCCGGGACAATAGGCAGGTGGATTAAAGTGTAGCTTGATGAATTTGATGACATAGTAATCGTGAGTTCAATCCCTGGGCCGGGTAGTGTGTACTTGGACTCTGTGGAAACAGGGCGAACAATAACTAAGCAGTACTAAAAATAAGAAATAGACGAGATATCCCTAGACATGGGCAGTGGAACGAGAATAGTCTAACTCCGTACATTAAATAAAGGATTCAATTAAATCCCTGGGTCGGGCACTGTGTACATGGATTTAGTGGGATCAGGGCGAGCAATAACTGATCAGTGCGAAAAATAAGAACTAGATGACATATCCCTAGACATGGGCAGTGGAATTAAAACACTCTATACAAGTAGATTAAAAAAAACGTCTTCTGTTTAGAATTGTATGTTACACGGATTGATATACACTTGATGAAGGACGGAAATCAGAATGGTCGAAACGTTGTGATAACAACAACAAAGATGAAGATAATAGTCAGAACATAAATAGTGTAAATACAAACTCTTGTGTATGTGGATGTTTGTGTGTCTGTCTGTGATCGGTATTTCAATAATGCTGCTTAAGCGCAAATTTAAACAGAATAGTGCATGTTTTCTGATTTCGTACACAGGTTTTTTTTTAATCTGCCAGCATTTGGCGAAAACAACAGCTTCGAACGACATTAAATCGAAACGTTATTTATTCTGTTTACCAACAAAGAAAAGAACAACAAAATGGAGTCTTTTTTTTTTGCGAGATTTAAGAAATAAACAACGCGGTGAAATTCATTCTGATGTTTCTCTAGATTCGTTCCTAATTGCAGTGAAGATTAACAAACTTGCCTCGCCAATCAATTCGTTTGTGTAGACGAATGGGAACAGAGAAATACGCCTTTCAGAAACTAACCAGAGAAAGATGCCTTTCAAAAACTAAAAAGTGAAAGTTGCCATTCAGAAACTAAAGAGAAAAAGATTCCTTTCAGAAAGTAAAATGTGAAACTTGCCTTTCAGAAACCAAACAGAGAAAGATGCTTTTCAGAAACTAAACAGAGAATGATGTCTTTCAGATACGAAACAGAGAAAATTCCTTTCAGAAACTAAACAGAGAAAGATAGCTTTCAGAAACTAGAGAAAGATGACTTTCAGAAACTAAACAGTGAAAGTAGCCTTCAGAAACTAAACAGGGAAAGATGTATTTCAGAAACTAAACAGAGGAATATGTCTTTCAGAAACTAAATAGAGAAATATTCCTTTCAGATACTAAACAGAGAAAGATGTCTTTCAGAAACTAAACAGTGAAAGTTGCCTTTCAGAAACTAAACAGTGAAAGATGTCATCAGAAACTAAACAGGGAAAGTTGTTTATCAGAAACTAAACAGAGAAAGATGTCTTTCAGAAACTAAACAGAGAAAGATGTCTTTTACAAACTAAACAGTGAAAGTTGTCTTTCAGAAACTAACCAGGGAAAGATGTCTTTCAGAAAGTAAACATTGAATGTTGCCTTTCCGAAACTAAACAGAGAAAGTTGCTTTTCAAAATCTAAACAGAGAAAGATGTCTTTCAGAATCTAATCAGAGAGAAATGTCTTTCAGAAACTAAACAGAGAAAGGTGTCTTTCCGAAACTAAACAGAGAAAGATGTTTTTCAGAAACTAAACTGTGAAAGTTGCCTTTCAGGAACTAAATAGGGAAAGCTGCCATTCAAAACTAAACAGAGAAAGATGTCATTCAGAAACTAAATAAACTATTGTTATCGTATGATTAGCATTCATCAGCAGAAAAACATCTTTGATATTTTAAGCTTCTTCTTCTTCCTCTGTGAAGAAACTGTCCAGTATTTGCTCTCGGCACTCTTTTCTTTGAATATAGCTAATACTTGGCTTAGTTTCTTGAAGGCACCTTCCGCTATTTCTATCCGACTTCGGATCACTCACAATTTCCGTTACACTTCACAGGTTGTTAAAATCTGTACCTGCCTAATTTTGACGTCTACCATTACGTACTTTTGACTCTCTATTTTGCTGACACGTATGTATTCTATTTTTTATATACTAATGTTCACCCAATATCAGGCTCAACAGCCGCTCAAGTTAGACAACTATTGTGCAGTATTGTATAAGGACAAAAAAGGCAAAAAGTGAAGATCTTGGGGCGATGCAGAAAAGATAACGGTTAACCCTAGACTTGAATAGGTCAGGTTTGTAGTGATTGGTAAGAGTCTGTTCCACAAAGCAACAGCCCTTGGGAAGAAGCTGTCCTTACTAATGGAATACGGGGGCAATGGGGATGATTCATTTTTGTGTACGCGGCATGGCGCGTCCCAGCTT
>OZ038492.1:110480514-110515514 GCA_964036315.1 Acanthosepion esculentum
ACATTTCATTCCGGGACCCAACCAGAGACCTAAGGTCAGAAATGGCTTCATGACATTTTCCACTGATCAATTTTGTAAAAGAAATCCCTAAGATCACACAAATTTTACATAAAGCTCTTCGTAATGTATGAGCTATACTTGTGAGTACATTTTTTTTTGTATTTCTTTAAGGAATCTCATCAATGATTCCAGGAATCTCATCAATGATTCTAATGGAACGGAACTTCTTCCAGGAATCTCATCAATGATTCTAACGGAACTTTTTCAAATCAATCCGAGGGCTCCAACTTCAGCTGGAATTTTTTGATATTCTCATGTACCACAATTTAAAAATTTCAACTTCAAGCTGTTTGTATTTTGATAGCTTTTTGAAGATCTTCAAAGATACATTACAATCTGCGGGAACTGCCGTGTCAATAAGAAAGTACATTTTGTCTTTGCGATCACTAATCACCATGTCAGGGCAATTAGCTTTGATTGTTCTGTTTGTGTGCATTTTAACGTACCATACATTTGTTACAGGTTCGATCTCTGTAACCGGATCTGGGTGGGTGTTATACCAGTTTCTTGCAGTTTCCTTCCCGTAAAAGCTGCATATTTTCTAGTGCAGATATTGGCCCAATCTATCATGCCGAGTGTTATATTCACTGGGTGCTAACACTTCTTCTTCTTCTTCTTCTTCTTCTTCCTCTTCCTCCTCCTCCTCCTCCTCCTCTGATGTCTGGTGTGTACTCATTTCTTTCCGGGTTCCGGTCAGATACCTAAGTTTTAAAATGCCATCATGACATTCCCCATCGAGCAGTTTAAAAAAAAAAAAACACATATTTTACATAGATAAAGTCTTTCGTATGGTGCGAGCTGTACTTTGAGAACATTTTTGTATTTATTTATGTCATGTACTGCCAGGGAATTCATTCAATGAGTCTACTGGAATCATTTCCAATCAATCCGAGGGCTCCAACTACAAATGGAATTGTTAATGTCCAAATGAGCCACATTTTTGAGATTTCGATTTCGAGGTCCTTGTATTTTGATAGCTTTTGAAGATCTTCAAAGATACATTGCCATGTCAATAAGAAAACACATTTTGTCTCATCACGATGTCTTTGATTGTTCTGTCTGTGCGTGTTGTAAAGTCCCATAAAATTGTTACAGGTCCTATCTCCGTAACAGGGTCTGGGTGGTGTTCATACAAATTTCTTGCAGTTTCCTTCACGTAAAAGCTGCATATTTTCTAGTGCAGATATTGACCCATTCCATCGTGCCGCGTTTTATATTCAGTTGGTGCTAACATCGTCTAACCCGATGCAAGATGGTCAATTGTTTCTGGATATTTATCACAGGATCTGCATTTGGAGTCAATTCAACTTTTCAGTATGTGTGCTCGGTAATTTCCAGTTAGCAAGCATTGGTCCCGTGCAGCAAGAATAAAACCTTCAGTTTCAGCTTTTAACCCTGCACTACGTGACCACTGATGGGTGCGGGGTTTGTCTTTCATCGGCTTCTTTGGTACGGACAGATTATTGACCATGAAGAGGCTTATCTTGCCATTGTTTCTGCATTTTGTACATTGCATATGCTTTTTTATATTATTTGCCGCTGGGTTTTTTTTGTTTGTTTTTTTTGCCTTTCTTCACACATTTGAAATTTCTTTTTGAATTTGTTGGCTTCTTTTATTATTAAATTATTATTATTATTATTATTATTATTATTATTATTATTATTATTATTATTTTCTTTGATATCTGGCATTTACACATTTCTTTCCGGGTCCCGCCCAGGGACTTAAGGTTAGAAATAGCATCACGACACTTTCCACTGCAAAAAATAAATAAATAAATAAATTAAAAAATAATTACATAGATAAAGCCCTTCGTAAAGTGTGGGCTGTACTTGTCAGAAAACTTTTTTGTATCTCTTTGAGGCATGGACTACTGGAATCTTTTCCAACCAGTCCAAGGGCTCCAACTACAACAGGGATTGTTGATGTTCCCATGTGCCACATTTTTGAGATTTCTATTTCAAGGTCCTTGTATTTTGACAGTTTTTCGAATATCGTCAAAGATACATTGCAGTCTGCAGGGACTGCCATATCAATAAGGAGGCACTTATTTTGTTTGTGGTCTTTAATAACAATGTCTGGCCGGTTGGCTTTGATTGTTCTGTCAGTGTGTATTGCGTAGTCCCATAGAATTGTAACAGGTCCTATCTCCGTAACGTAATTATTATTATTGTTATTATTATAATAATAATAATTATTATTATTATTATTATTTCATTTTCTTTTCTATGTTTTCTAACGTTGTTGTCGACTTCTAGACTCATTGTAAACATACATAGTCCTTTTCGCATGTGCGAATCTGTGAAACGCTTCCGAACTTATCAGCACACAACCTCGGTCTTCTAAAATCTGCAATACCCAAACTGTGTAAATATCAATAACAATAGACAGGCTTATTTTAATGAGGCCAACAACTTTGTTTGTCCAATGCAGGCCAAATGTTCAAAATACACAACCACTTGCCGTTGGACATTTGGGACCTTTGATAAAACGAGATGAACAAAGTGATTGTCCCAAGTTTATCTCTACCCCGGAAAAGTGGATGTGAATACGCAAGCCTTTTTCGCATCTCTTCATCAGCCTTCTTTTCCCCTCTCCCTCAACACTTTCACTCTCACTTTTTATCTCTCTCTCTCTTTCTCTCTATCTCTCTCTCTCTCTCTCTCTTTCTCTCTCTCCCCCCACAGACACACACGTTCATCATTCTTTCTAATTGGCTTTTCGTACTTCGGACATTTATCTTTTAACTCTCACATTTAGCTTTCATGCACCTATTCACACTCATATAAATCTTTCCCCCACCTTTCTCTCTCTGTCTCCCTCCCTCTATTTTTCCTTATATATTTTCCTCTATCTCTCTCTCTCTTTCTCTCTTTTCTCCTTTTATTCAATACTTTGCATACTTTTACACATATTTCCATTCTTTACTTTCCCAAATCTGTTAGTACAAATATCCGCTATCAGTTCGTAACTGTCTTTCACTGTTTCTCTTTCACACTCCCTATAAACAAACGTACACAACTCTTTCTCACTCTCTATAAACATAGGTACAGAACTCTTTCTCACAGTCTATAAACATACGTACAGAACTCTTTCTCACAGTCTATAAACATACGTACAGAACTCTTTCTCACTCTCTATAAACATACGTAAAGAACTCTTTCTCACTCTCTATAAACATACGTACAAATCTCTTTCTCACTCTCTATAAACTTACGTACAAATCTCTTTCTCACTGTCTATAAACTTACGTACAGAAGTCTTTCCCACTCTCTATAAACATCCGTACAAATCTCTTTCTCACTGTCTATAAACTTACGTACAGAAGTCTTTCCCACTCTCTATAAACATCCGTACAGAACTCTTTCTCACTGTCTATAAACATACGTACAGAACTCTTTCTCACTGTCTATAAACATACGTACAGAACTCTTTCTCACTGTCTATAAACATCCGTACAGAACTCTTTCTCACTCTCTATAAACATCCGTACAGAACTCTTTCTCACTTTCTATAAACATCCGTACAGAAGTCTTTCTCACTGTCTATAAACATACGTACAGAACTCTTTCTCACTGTCTATAAACATCCGTACAGAACTCTTTCTCCCTTTCTATAAACATACGTACAGAACTCTTTCTCACTCTCTATAAACATACGTAAAGAACTCTTTCTCACTCTCTATAAACATACGTACAAATCTCTTTCTCACTCTCTATAAACTTACGTACAAATCTCTTTCTCACTCTCTATAAACTTACGTACAGAAGTCTTTCCCACTCTCTATAAACATCCGTACAAATCTCTTTCTCACTGTCTATAAACTTACGTACAGAAGTCTTTCCCACTCTCTATAAACATCCGTACAGAACTCTTTCTCACTGTCTATAAACATACGTACAGAACTCTTTCTCACTGTCTATAAACATACGTACAGAACTCTTTCTCACTGTCTATAAACATCCGTACAGAACTCTTTCTCACTCTCTATAAACATCCGTACAGAACTCTTTCTCACTTTCTATAAACATCCGTACAGAAGTCTTTCTCACTGTCTATAAACATACGTACAGAACTCTTTCTCACTGTCTATAAACATCCGTACAGAACTCTTTCTCCCTTTCTATAAACATACGTACAGAACTCTTTCTCACTGTCTATAAACATCCGTACAGAACTCTTTCTCACTTTCTATAAACATCCGTACAGAACTCTATCTCACTCTCTATAAACATACGTACAGAACTCTTTCTCACTCTCTATAAACATAGGTACAGTACACTTTCTCAATCTCTATAATCATACGTACGGAATTCTTTCTCACTCTCTATAAACTTACGTACAGAACTCTTTCTCATTCTCTATAAACATACGTACAGAACTCTTTCTCACTTTCTACAAAATTACGTACAGGACTCTTTCTCACTGTCTATAAACATACGTAAAGAAATCTTTCTCACTGTCTATAAGCATACGTACAAATCTCTTTTTCACTCTCTATCAACACAAGTACAGAACTCTTTCTCACATTCTATAAACATAATTACAGAACTCTTTCAGACTCACTATAAACATACGTACAGAACTCTTTCTCAATCTCTATAAACATACGTACAGAACTCTTTCCCACTCTCCATAAACATACGTACAGAACTCTTTCTCACTGTCTATAAACATACGTACAGAACTCTTTCTCACTGTCTATAAACATACGTACAGAACTCTTTATCATTCTCTATAAACATCCGTACAGAAGTCTTTCCCACTTTCTATAAAGATACGTACAGAACTCTTTCTCACTGTCCATAAACATACGTACAGAACTCTTTCTCACTCTCTATAAACATACGTACAGAACTCTTTCCCACTCTCCATAAACATACGTACAGAACTCTTTCTCACTGTCTATAAACATACGTACAGAACTCTTTCTCACTGTCTATAAACATACGTACAGAACTCTTTCTCAATCTCTATAAACATACGTACAGAACTCTTTCTCACTCTCTATAAACATACGTACAGAAAGAAATACACTAAAGCCACACGCACGCATATATACATTAATCTGTGTCTCTACATTTTATAATGTGTTATGCTTTCTATCTTGGTCACTGACTAAACTTTAAGAACGTGAAACGTATTAGATTGAGATCAGTTTCCTACTTGTCCTTTATCCTAACATACATACATACATATATATGTATATATATATATATATATATATATATATATATATATATATATATATATATACGCACATACACAGATATGCATAAACAAGTACACACACACACAAATATATATATATATATATATATACACATACAAATGTTTTAAAAAAGACATGCACAAACGGACACACACACAACACACACACACATATATATATATATATAGTGTGTGTGTGTGCGTGTGTGTGTATTATGAAATGGACAAAGTCCGACAATTATTTTAAGACATATTTATGTTTAACATTCTTTTTATAGATACAAATATTTAAGTAAATGCTCTGTTTATAATAAACAGTATTAAACAACATTTACCGGCCTGAATGTCCGAGAAATTTTGATAGAAAAATATATCCTGTAGAAAATATATCCTGTTGGGGACGAATATCTTCTATTAAAATTTCTCGGTCATTCAGGCTGGAGAAATGTTGTTTAAAACTGTGTATGATAAACAGAGCAGTTACTTAAATATTTGCATCTATAAAAAGAATCTATAAACATAAAAACGTCTAATATATATATATATATATATATATATATATATATATATATATATATAAAACACGCATGCCAAAACAGTGCCGATAAAACTCCTAAACTGCAATTAGACAGAAAAAATGAAAAATCATGTGATTGTAGAAACCCTAATGACTGCCCGTTAGAAAACAGATGCCTCACTAAATCTGTCGTATACCAATGTACCATCTCATCCATGGAGAGTCCTAACACTGACAGGATATACATTGGGTCAACAAAGAATAATTTTAAAATTAGATGGAGACAACACAAAAGCTCCTTCAACAACATCCAAAATAGAAATCAGACATCTCTATCCAAATACTACTGGCATTTAAAGGAAACGAACAAAACACCGAAAGTAAAATGGAAAATAATAAATAGAACTAGAACTTGTAAAACCTGGGACGACCCATGCCCTTTATGCCTACATGAAAAACTGCACATCAATAGGTTCCTAAATAGTGAAAAGTTACTAAACCATAGACATGAGTTAACGGTTTTCTGTCGTCATGAAATGATTTTCGCATTAAATAATTAATAAATAGATATAAACAAATAAAGTCCATAGTTTAAAAGCCTTAAAAGCTCAGCCCAATAATTATTGAGAAAAACCCTTTGTTATAGTATAAAAAAACATGTAAATAAACAAATAAATAAACAGATCAAATAGATAATAATGAAATACAACCTTCTCGTCACTCAACGACGCGCGGCAATGCCATAAAAAATTGCCGTCTGACCAGCATAACCGACGGTCACTCTTGAAATAGAATCCCCATTGTAACTTGACACACATTTTTCGAAGGGGACTGGTCTGTAGATAAAAATTAATTCTTAGCTCTTTGAACTACCTAGCCATAATGGCCGACACTAGCCGTTTCCATAGCAACTAATGTTCCAATGAGACCGCACTTATAAACACGCGCTAACCAAAAGATAGCTTATTCCCAAATTCTCGCTTGACAAGGAAGCGGGTCCTGGTACCTTAACTCTACATAACTTAAAAAATTATGTTAGGGGTCTCGGCTCTCGCTTTTGAAACATGAAAACTCTTATGTATCGAAGCAATCATATTTTTAAAAACAAAAATATTATAATATAAGCTCTCCTTCTGTATGGAGCACTGTCTTTTTGAAAATAAAAGCAAAATACTAAGGAACACCGGATTATCTACCTAACGTGTTCTTTCCTATTTTTCTGCACACATGCATATATATATATATATATATATATATATATATATATATATATATATATATATAATGTATACTATATTAATGGGTTAAAGTGATCAATATCAGGGATAGAGCGTATGTAAAAATAAAAGTGGACTTTGAAGGCAACACCTACCAGCGACAGTGTCTTTCATGTTTAAATGCAAACTTCGTGGCCTGAAGATTGCGTTTAAGCATGAAACAAAGATAGATAGATAGATAGATAGATAGATAGATAGATAGATAGATAGATAGATAGATAGATAGGGGAACAGACTGAGATAGATAGATTGATAGATTTGAACAGACTGAGATAGATAGATAGATAGATAGATAGATAGATAGATAGATAGATAGATAGATAGATAGATAGATAGATAGGGGAACATACTGAGATAGATAGATTGATAGATTTGAACAAACTGAGACAGATAGATAGATAGATAGATAGATAGATAGATAGATAGATAGATAGATAGATAGATAGATAGGGGAACAGACTGAGATAGATAGATTGATAGATTTGAACAGACTGAGATAGATAGATAGATAGATAGATAGATAGATAGATAGATAGATAGATAGATAGATAGATAGATATGGATCTCCTGAAAAGTTTATTTCGGTGGAGCTCTCTGCGGAGGCATGTGGGTTTGTAAACAGTGACTATTAGGCTAACAATTCAAGACTCTTCGGTAAATCGAATCGTATGAGGGCCAGACAGATCAGTTCCCAGAAACTGAAAGCCCGACACCCACACAGGATTTGATTATAGTGGTGAAGGCTTTGTGTAGGGCCATCCACACTTTTTGGAGGGACGAATACAGGGACCTGGTGCAACGAATGCCACAAGGTCCCCAAACGACCCTCCGCAGGTTTTGAATTCAGAGTTGTCCTTCTCCTAGACTAGCCGCCATCCAAGGCTATAGAACCCAGTCTGTCCTGCTATTTACCCATAGTTGGAGGGAGAATAAGAGGATTCACACCTTTCAAAAGGTATATATATATATATATATATATATATATATATATATATATATATATATATATATATATATATATATATTGCTGATACCCCTGAAGTGTGGACGTGCATGTCCGCATACAAAACTCTGGAGTAGGGATGTTGAAGGTAACATCAATCAGTGACAAACTTTTGCTTGCATTAATCCGATCGATATATATATATATATATATATATATATATATATATATATATATATATATATATATATATATATATATATATATATATATACACAGAGATGGATTTAAACAGATAGATAGATAGATAGATAGATAGATAGATAGATAGATAGATAGATAGATGCAGACGTACATACATATACGCATACATATATACATACATAAAAATAATGAGATAGACAAATAGATATACTGATCAAAATCTTAATACAAAATGTGCGGAAGGAATTAATACAAAAATGTTTCCTACACACCTTATTACTCATTTGTTTGTAGACACGAGCGAATATAGCTTAACTACATAAATGTACACAGCTGATACACAGGCACACACAAATGAATACATACCCTCAGATACGAATCCATTCACACATGTACTATTATGTGTATGAAATATTCGCAAAGATATGTGTCCCTTTAAACACAATCAATAATAAAATGAGAGAAATGCAACTGCGTATACGTAAAAGAAATTTTTCAAAAAGATGTTAAATAGACAAAAACAGAAAGTCTTGCCGACAATGAAGTGCCTGTAATGAAATTTCTGTAAAAAATATTATTAAGTTAAAACTTATAATTGAAAATTTGTTATCTTAAGTGTATATGTTTTTTCCTTTGTTTTTCTTTCTTTCTTTTTTCCACGTTTCATAATTCGAATCACTGGAAGCGAATTCGGAACGTAAGCTTTGAAAAAGGCAATTGATGTAAACAGCAAGAACTCGATTAATTGAAATGATGCCGGCTTATCTCATTCTGATTCTGTTCAATATTATTTGCCATTTGCTATACCCATCCACTTTCTTTACACTATATCAGTACAGCTCAGCATCACTACCAATAACTGTCTTTTTCTCTCTTAGTCAACTGTTATATATATATATATATATATATATATATATATATATATATATAAAGCAGAGGATGTCTGTTTGTGTGTGTGATAGCTTTTCACTCGAGATCCACCCAACCGATTTTGACCAAACTTGACACATGCATTGTACAGTGTAAGAGATAGGTTCTTAACGTAAAAAATCGATAATTAAAAATAATCAATATTGATAAAGCCGATCAAATATCTATAAATTCAGCTTTTTTCCTCTGATTTCGTTCAAACTCGGTATGTATGTTACTTATATCATGACAAGCTCAACGATACCTTATTTTTATTTCTACATCACTGCGTTTAGCGACATCCGCGTAAAACGAAAAAACGATTTCAACGCAAATTTTAAACTAAGAACTCCATCAATTTTCAAGCACTCAAATCCAATCTTCACTCAATTGTAGCCAACAATAAGTTGATTGTTTAACAATCATTGAACTTGATAATTGTGTCCACCCTTATAGTGAAAGCCTTCGTAAATAGCGAAAAATGGAGAATTTTACTGGTTCTTTTCTTATTTTTCGTTGATCTTTCAACCAATTTTCACCAAACTTAACAATTGCTATCCCTGGTAGTAAACTGATAAATTGAATTTCAAGAACTCCAGAAGAATTATAGTCTGAAGTGGGTCTTCATTTTGCTTGTTTTGCCATTTCATGTACCCGGCTAACTTCGATTGAATAAATACAGACTGTTTCTGTTATACCAGTAACTGCATTATCTCAAAATGTTTTTAATGAAAGTACTTTAAAGTAATTGAAGAAGATAGACTCTGTTACATCTAAACATGGTGCTGTTTTGCTCCATTCTTATTGAACTCTTTTTCTGATCGACCACCTGGGCATGGCTGCTAGTATATATATATATATATATATATATATATATATATATATATATATATATATATATATATATATATATATATATATGAGATAATATATATATTTAGGCCATTATTGGGCTAAATTTGTTATCTCGGTGCAACTACACATAGGCACGAAATAGGAATGCTGGGAATTTTTAATTTAATTTTTTGATGTATATTTAGTGTTTTAATTTATATCCTTATTCTTTTTGTTTCCATCACATTTGTAAGTAACTATTCCACACGGTGATATTAGAAGATATGCCAGGAATTGTGAAATGATTTATGAGCCAGAACGCAAATTTACTGTGGATGCCTTTGCGGTCTTGTCACTTTCTCTAGACATTTTCCTTTGATCGGAGTGGACAGTCTCGTTAATGGGGGCAACCAGCACAATTGATGCATTGTTTTGTAAAATGTCCCTTTTGTATTCATATAATCTTTTTTTTAGATTCCTTGAGGTTTCTCCTATGTATTTTTGTGGCATTAATCTTAGGTAGTCGCACCATCATAATAAATTCACTCCGATAACGTACTAAAAGAAGAAACACATCAAAAGTAAACTTTTTACACTTTGTCATATATTTTCCTTATATATATTTATATAAATATATAAGTGAACATTGAAGTCAACACTCAGAGGCGACAAGCTGTTTCAAGCTAGACGCAATCGTCAGACCGCAAGTGTTGGATTTTTTCTCGACTACTTATATGTATTGGTCAATATTCGCTTGAGGATGAAACAGAACTAGGTACTTTAATTTAATTAATTTCTATAACGGAATTGGAAGGTTTTCATATTTGTTTTTGAAACATGGTAATTCCTATATAGCGATGGAATCATATTTTTATAATATATATATATATGTGTGTGTGTGTGTGTGTGTGTGTGTGTGTGTGTGTGTGTGTGTGTGTAATACAATTAAAAAAATCAAACTTTTCAAAAAGCAATATTTGCAAAAAAAACAAGTTCGATTAATGTAAAAGCGCTCAATACATTTTAAAAATGTACAGCAATTTAAGACAGAAGATATTTTGAAAACTAAACTTCATGCTACCGCAGTTTCTACCAAATATGTGTCTTCAGGCAGTTATATATATATATATGTATATATATATATATATATATATATATATATATATATATATATATATATATATATATATATATATATATGCAGGTATGCAGAAAAATAGGAAAGAACACGTTAGGTAAATAATCCGGTGTTCCTTAGTATTTTGCTTTTATTTTCAAAAAGACAGTGCTCCATAAAGAAGTAGAGCTTATATTATAATATTTTTTGTTTTAAAAATATGATTCCTTCGCTACATAAGAGTTCTCCTATATCGAAAGACCTCTTCACTACTGCCCTGGAGTTTGCTACAGTATATTCAGACTTAACTAAGGAAGAAACAAACATAATCCTCAGTGCCAAGAAATCCGTCCTCATCCATAATGAGGAGCAGTGGATCAAAAACACTGCTGCCAATTTTGACATCACCATGGGATCTCTGGACTCTGCAGAATCTTCGGACCTTGTCGGTCTGTTTATATTGTACAACTTAACAGCGCATAGGGAATTAGACATTAAGGACATCGGGCTATACCGAGACGACGGGCTCATGGTAGTGAGGAGCTTCACAAATTTTAAAACATATAAAATTAGAAAGATAATTCATAGTGAATTCGGAAAATTAGATCTAAAAACTATAGTAAACACTAAATTAAAAAGGGTAAATTTCCTCGACGTAACTCTAGACTTAATAAACAAAAATTACACACCCTACAGAAAACCTAATATTAACCCCTTGTATGTACACCCTAAGTCAAACCATCCTCCATCTATAATTAAGCATATACCCACATCTGTAGAGAAAAGAATAAGCATGAACTCCGCAAATAAGGAAATATTCCAAGCACATAGTAAGTTTTATAACACGGCCCTGAAAAATAGCTGATACAAAAACGCTGACATAAGCTATACAAACAATAGTACTAATAGTAAGAAGTTAAGTTACAGCTGCACTGAAAACCTAGAAAGAATCATAAAAAAGCATAATAGTAAAATCCTAGAAAAACACGCATGCCAAAACAGTGCCAATAAAACTCCTAAACTGCAATTAGACAAAAATAATGAAAAATCATGTGATTGTAGAAACCCTAATGACTGCCCGTTAGAAAACAGATGCCTCACTAAATCCGTGGTATATCAATGTACCATCTCATCCATGGATAGTCCTAACACTGACAGGATATACATTGGGTCAACAAAGAATAAATTTTAAATTAGATGGAGACAAGACAAAAGCTCCTTCAACAACATCCAAAATAGAAATCAGACATCTCTATCCCAATACTACTGGCATTTAAAGGAAACGAACAAAACACCGAAAGTAAAATGGAAAATAATAAATAGAACAAGAACTTGTAAAACCTGGGACGACCCATGCCCTTTCTGCCTACATGAAAAACTGCACATCATTAAGTTTCTAAATAGTAAAAAGTTATTAAACCACAGACATGAGTTAACGGTTTTCTGCCGACATCAACAGATTTTCGCATTAAATAATTAATAAATAGATATAAACAAATAAAGTCCATAGTTTTAAAGCCTTAAAAGCTCAGCTCAATAATTAATGAGAAAAACCCTTTGTTGAAGTAGAAAAAAAGCCATTTGAATAAACAAATAAATAAACAGATTAAATAGATAATAATGAAACACAACCTTCTCGATACTTAACGACCTGTGGCAAAGCCATAAAAAATTGCCGTTTGACCAGCTTAACCTACTATCACTCTTGAAATAGACCCCTCCCCATTGTAACTTGACATACATTTTTCGAAGGGGACTAGTCCGTAGATAAAAATTAATTCTTAGCTCTTTGACCACATAACCAAAATGGCCGACACTAGCCGTTTCCATAGCAACTAATGTTCCAAGAGACGCACTTATAAACACGCGCTAACCAAAAGATAGCTTATTCCCAAATTCTCGCTTGACGAGGAAGCGTGTCCAGGCACCTTAACTCAACATAATTTCAAAAATTATATTAGGGGTCTCGGCTCTCGCTTTTGAAACATGAGAACTCTTATGTAGCGAAGGAATCATATTTTTAAAACAAAAAATATTATAATATATATATATATACAAAAAATTATACACACACACACACACACACACACACACACACACACACACACACACCAGTAGCGGTCAGAGCTTTGACACTTTTTAGGTCGTGTCACTAGGTAGCGTATTTGTTCTGTCTTGCTCATTCAGACATTGAGCACTCTCTTTTACTGTTTAGATAAAGAATCTGTTTTTTGGTATATTTTTCTTTTCAGTAGATATTTTTTTCTTTTCTTTGCTTTGTTTTTTATTTGGTTATTTGGCAGGTTTTGAGTTAGTTTTAGGAAGACTTTGCTTTGTTACACACAAACACACACACACATATATATATATACATAATATATATATATATATATATATATATATATATATATATATATATATATATATATATATATATTCAAACAGGTTTGGCTAAATAATTTAGACATGTCATGTCGATTAGTTTTTTTTTGTGATCCTGTCAAGTTCATGGATTCATTTTTTAGTAGACTTAGAAAATTGAGTAAGAAAAATGACAAAATTTTCTTTCGAATAATTTTTATTTTTCCAAGTAATTTCAATCTCATATGAGACAATCTTCAGGGGGATAGGTTATCTGTGAGTATGTACGTGTTTTTCTGTGAATTTAAAACATTTCAACTGTTCGTTTTTGGGGGGTGGGAGGTTACTGCTTATGCACGTTCTAGATTTCAGAGGTCAAAGCTCAGGTGTTCTTTGGGTATTTTTTTTCATTGTAAGAGGAGTAACCTTTTTTTGTTTTTTTGCTCAGATGCATATAATAAATGTTTTCATGAGCATTTAAAACTTTGTTGCTATACTTATAGTTGTCTTTATTTGGGGCTTTAAACGTCTTATATAAGGGGCTTTTAGATTTTGCTAGTTATTGTTTTTATGTAATATAGATGTATTTTCAATTAATATCCATCTAACCTGTGAGTGTGAGCGTGAGCGTAAGTGTTCCTTTAAGTGCTGATATATTGAGCTATGTTCAGTCAAATGAAATGTAAGTCTTTTTGTTAACATCGTCGTAGTAAGGTCAACGTACATAAGGCCAACTTACGTAAAAATATGCTGCCTAAATATACACAATATACATATATATATATATATATATATATATATATATATATATATATATATATATTATTATTATTATTATTATTATTAATATTAATATAAACGTTATTTTTAGTAGATGTTTGGGTTTATTGTTTAAGGAAATAAAAAGTACGGATGCCAACTCAAATACGTGTTCCAGCTAAAAAGGAAGTTTTGACCAATAATGCTTTAATATGTGTAAATGATTTAAAAGCGGTACCAAATTTAATGGCGATAAAAACAGAGGTTTGAAAACAGCAGGAAAGAATAACATGAAGTTTACACTAACACACAGTGATACCATCAAAAAAGCAAATACATTAACAACAAAAATCAACAGTTTAACTGGTTTGACGTTCCTCCCTCATCTGAGCTCAATAGAAGACAAGAAATGTGAACGGCGACTAAGATCTGCAACACCAGAAACTTGATATTACATAATAAATAGTAATAATTATAGCCAATCCTTCAGCTAACAAATGGATGGCTGAATGGACTTAATATAAATTGAACGAGTGTCTGTACAATTAATAGTATATCCGCACATGCAAATATATCAATATATTATTTTTTATTCTTTCTTAGCATCGACAATTCTCTGTATATTAGTAACTGCTAACTGATCGACCATGTGTCTATCTACCAATCTGTCTTTCTATTTATCTTTACAATTATATATATATATATATATATATATATATATATATATATATATATATACCATTATATATATATATATATATATATATATATATATATATATATATATATATATATATATATATATATATCATTATATATATATATATATATATATATATATATATATATATATATATATATATATATATATATATACGGCTTTTTGGTTTGTCCTGAGGTCTAATCTTATCAAGCACAATTAGCGAATAACATTTAAGGGCCATTTACCTGAAGTTGAAAAGCATTTATGCATTTCCCATTCTGTTCAGCCAGCCAGTCACGAGATTTAAGCGATTATCCATTTGGTTCTCAAAGTTTGGTCGATTGAAAAGTTGCCGTGGCAGATAGAAATGAAACGAATCGGAAAAAAGACGGAACGAAGCGCAAGTGGCACAAACGCGGTTTATCTGTGAAGAGTTGTGTCAATAGTCTGTCGGCTACTTGGGCAAAAGGTTAAGGAGAATCTGTGGACAATGCAGGGAGGTTCTTCGTTCGGCCACTGAACTAAATCATGAAAAGGTAACTTCATGTCGGTGAGCAAGTGGAAAGATTGTGAAGGGGGGGGATGAGGAGGAGAGGAGCAGAAGGGGTAGGAGGAGAGAAAAAGAATTGAACAAAAAAGGGTTAGATTGAAAAAGGGTGAGAAGAAGGGAGTAGAAAGAGAAAAGGAGATAAAGAGAGAGAAAAAATATTGAGATCGAAAAGGAGGTTGTAGGAGAATAAGGAATAGTAAGAGAAGGATTGGTAGAGTGAGGGGGAAAAAGAAGGGATACATTGAATGAGAGAGAAAGATAATAAAAGAGAGAGAGAAAACTTGATACAAACGTATAATGGGGAAACAGAACAACAAAAAGGAAAAGATATCTATAGTCAATTTAAACATATCTAATTGAAAGGAAATATATATATATATATATATATATATATATATATATATATATATATATATATATATATATGCACATTTCATTGAAAACGACTGACAAGGTGCTTTTATTTAGTTTTTTATATAATTTCTCGTGTGATCTAATAATGTTTTTCTTTTGAGATGATAAATTATATAAAAACTATCCGAATGTTCTTTTTATCCGAGCGCTTTCGGCTATACATTTAGCCATTTTCAAGGATTATATTTCAACTGTTAGAATTAGAAATAGTTTGTTATATGTATGTTTTATAAAATGTTTCATTTTTTTATTCAAAACACAGTCAAGATATTATGTCCATGTTCAAAGTTAATATTATTAAGTGTTGGTTTGTTTGTTTTTATTAATAAGGCTTCCATTATTTTTAGCCTTTTTTTGCAAGTGGATGATGCTATTATATTAGTGTTGTCGACAAGTATATTCCGAATAGTGTCCGGTAGGTCTCCATAAATATTTAAATGAGATCTATTTGAGCTATTGTCAGAAAGGTGTAGAGATCGTCTGCGTGTTAAACAATTTGTAGTGTGGCCTATATAATTATTTACGAAAGTTGATTCTTGAGGAATACAATTCCTTAATGGGCATTTGAATTCGTAAATAATATTTGCTCTATTTAATTTTGTTCTAGGAGGTGAATTGTTATTTTTAACTATAAGGTTAGAAGTTTTAAATTTTTTAATCTAATATATATATACATATACATACATATATATATACATATATATATATATATATATATATATATATATATATATATATATATATATATATATATATAACTATGAACCTAAAGAGCCAGGCAAACCTACCTAGGTTTCACCTACGCGGATCGTCAGGGTACGCCGGTCAAAGAGGTAATATTAGAACAGAATATATATAGCCTACAACATAAAATAACCATGACCACGTGACTAAAAAAAGAAAAAGAAAAAAAACAAATAAAACAGTAACTCAATAATGGGAGGGGTTTAATCCATATTTATTCAACCACAAAAAAAATAAGAAGAAAACCAAACCTATTCTAGTAACCAGCGTTACCTACACTTACTCAAAATTTCAGATGTTAGATTTAGTAACTTATTGGGTTCTTTATACAAAGCGATGGCTAACTTTTCCTCTGTGAACGGAGGACACAATTTCTTACGTGCTTTATACTTACGATATCTCTTTAATATTTCCCATGTCAAAATAGGGACTATTTATTATCGTCTTGTTTAATTTTCCATACGTAAGTAGATAACGAGGTGTTATGCTTGTATCTTTCGTTATTGAAACTGTAAAGATAGTTATAGTATCGGGCTTTAAAATTATTTTGGGTAGATCCTATATATACCTTGGGATTTTTATCAGTATTACCTAGTTTATCCTCATATATATATATATATATATATATATATATATATATGATGAAAATGTGGGAAAGACAAAGCAAAATTCGAATATGTGAGTTTACTGTTTTTTTATTTTTTATTTTGTTTTTGTTATTCTGTCGACGTCAGACGTTTCGGTCAAATAGACCTTCTTCAGGACATGGTTAATGGAGACATATTTATATTAGATTTAAGTTAGATGAAGAGACGATATATACAGGACTAGTCAGAAACAGAAAAACTGAAATTCTAAAGTCAGAGTATTCTTTCTTTGAGTCGGATACGCTGGCGTCACGTGGGCGGCGCTACGAAAACCTGCTCCCAGGGAAGAGATTTTATCCTAAGTGGAAAGTGGGAGGGACCTATTTAAAACTATAGCTTATCGGTACGTTTGTCAAGCATTAATCTTGCTAGAAAACTTGATATGTTAAAGAAACCTTGTCGGGTGTTTATTGTGTGTGAGGTGGCTATCATGCCAGCCTCGTAAATCTGCCTAAGGTTTTTATTGTGGATATATTTTAAAATCTTCACAGAGTCGAAATCAAAATTGTGATCAGATTTGGCTATGTGTACAAACAAAGCACTACTTAAATTACCGAGGCGAATATCTCGTTTATGTTCGGAAATGCGAGATTTCAATGACCTCCCTGTCTCGCCTACATAACTCAAGTTGCAGTCTCTGCATGGCACCTGATAGACGCAAGCATCGGATGTAATATGATGTCTGCTGGTATTGTTTAATATACTGCGGATAGTTTTAGTGGGTAATGTAGTAGTTTTAATTTTTAGCGCGTTTAGATTGTTGGAGATGTGTTCGGTCAGAGGGTTATTCGGTAGAAATATGCGGCCAGTAGGATTATCAGGGGCAGCTGAAAGTGTGCCTCTCCCCACCTTTGATGTAGTAGTAGTAGTCGGTATGTTGTTATGTACTGATGAACGAACTCTGTGAATTTTCAAGGCTTTATGCTTAGCGCCGAGTATTAATTGTCTCGGGCACGAAAGGCTCGAGAAGGTATCCTCGATATAACTAAATTCGTCATCTAAATATTTTGCTGAACAGATTCGAAGAGCTCTCAAGTAAAATCCAATAATAACACCTCTCTTAGTCCTAGTATCATTGTGAGAGTAAAAGTGTAAATAGTCGTTTTTGCATGTGGGTTTACGATATACTTTGAATTCTAGTTTGTTATTATTTCTAGTAAGTAGTATGTCTAGAAAAGGTAGAGAATTATTCGATTCAAGTTCGTGGGTAAATTTTATAGTAGGTTCTACTCTATTCAATCTAACAGTAATTTTGTTTAAATCGTGTTTCTGTGGGTAAATGAATAAAATGTCATCGATGTAACGGAAGTAATGTGTATCATCAGGGATTATGTATTTGAAAGGTCCAGACTCAAGAAATTCTAGAAATATGCATGCTAGGAATCCAGAGAGAGGACTACCCATTGGTAAGCCAAATTTTTGTTTGTGATAGATATCGTTATGCTGGAAGTAACAATGAGATCTGCATAGGGTGCATAATTTGATGCATATTGAGATGGGGATAGGTAGCTTAAAGTCAGTTTTCTTAAGGTGGTTCTCTAACCGTTTAATGCATTTATCCACAGGTACATTAGTGAATAGGGATTTAACGTCTAAGCTGGCTAGGGATTTGTTTCTTATGTCAATATTGCTTAACTTATTGAGAAGAGCGCCTGAATTCTTTACATGCGCGTCACTTATGGTGCCCAGAATTGGGGTGAGAAATTTAGTTAGAAACCTAGCAATGTTATGAGGGGCTAAGCCTATGCCCGAAATAATGGGCCTTAGAGGAATGTCAGGTTTATGGGTTTTGGGGAGCCCGTAGATTTTAGGGATGGTGGGGTGGTAATTAATAAGGGAAAGCCAAATCTTATCTTCATTACGAATCAGACTCTTATAGGACTTATTGAATTCTTTAAGATTTTTAGAAACATGTAGAGGAGAGATCTGTTCATACGTGTCTCTGTCATTGAGCAAATCCAACATTTTCCGGTTGTACGCAGCGGTGTCCATGACCACGACACCTCCACCCTTATCCGAAGGAGATATGGTAATATCACTGTTCGTAGACAGGGATTTTAAAGCATTCATATACCTCTTGGGTAAAGTAAACTCCGCATTTTGGCAGTCCAAGGAGGCAGCTAAGATGCCTTGGGTAAATCCTTTGTGGAAGTCGGTGTCGTTGTGTCTGTAATTAAGATTTATCAGTTTGCTAACGTTGTTGTTTTTTAAACCAGTTGCAAACTTTAGACCAAACCTGAGGGCTTCAGTCTCTATGGTACTAAGTGTGGTACTAGAGATGTTTGTGACTAGATCGGTTCTGCCCATCTTCTTCCAACTGCTGCGGTCGCATAAAGTGTGAAGTTTTAGTTCTAAACTCTTGAGGTGTTTATGATTAATTCTGGCCACCTCAGAACGGAGTCTCTCAGCTGTGTTGTGAGACGTACTGTTTTTTCGCTTTAGTTCGCGTCCTTGAAGTGTGGCTTTTTTAAAAGTTTATTCCTCGGAAAATTTTAGGTCTCTAACTGATGATTCCAGGTAGAGTTTGACGTAGTCCGGGAAAATGTGCGAAGATGCTATCCGAATATTGGACATGCTCGGGGGAATGACTTTCTCGTATATACAGTTCGTTAAAAAATCCTTTCTGTTTTCAATAGGTCCCCGCCACTTTCCACTTAGGATAAAATTTCTTCCCTGGGAGCAGGTTATCGTAGCGCCGCCCACGTGACGCCAGCGAATCCGACTCCAAGAAAGAATACTCTGACTTTAGAATTTCAGTTTTCTGTTTCTGACTAGTCCTGTATATATCGTCTGTTCATCAAACTTAAATCTAATATAAATATGTCTCCATTAACCATGTCCTGAAGAAGGTCTATTTGACCGAAACGTCTGACGTCGACAGAATAACAAAAACAAAAACAAAATAAAAAAACAGTAAACTCACATATTCGGATTTTGCTTTGTCTTTTCCACATTTTCATCATACCGTGGGATCTACATCGACACATTTGCTTACATATATATATATATATATATATATATATATATATATATATATATATATATATATATATATAATCAAGAAGAACCCTGCCGATAAATGTCATTTATTAAATTATTTCAGCCTGAAGAGAGGAATATATAGAGATATTAACGAAATAAATTATAACTGAAAACAACCTTTAAAGTTTTCTTCTTTATTATTATTGTAGTACTCTGTTATTTATATTGAGTTATCTTTGGGTTAATATCCTCATTGGAATTATCCCTACCAATCAGAAATTGGTAACATACACATATATATATATATATATATATATATATATATATATATATATATTATATATTATACACTGTTACATTAGAACATGTAAGTTACCACTACAAAACTGTATATTTTGATTCGACGTTTAATAAACAGCATCTCATCAGGTAATTAACAATGATATATATATATATATATATATATTTCTGAGATGAGGTATTATGAACATTATTTTCATTATTCGGACTATTGTCCTCATCTTTGTTGCCATATTTATTACAACGTTTCGGCCTTCTTCAGGTGGTTGGAATGTCGAACTGAACCCTTTATTTCGCTCACAGGGTAGACTGTTCTAGTTCCACGTGCCATGTTTAATGTTAATTTTTCCCTCTGAAAGTTCTCCACTGCCTTAACCTTAACACTCTTTGGGTCTAACCAACGCCTTTCTCCACTGTGCCATGTGACTTTGAGGACATCTGTGTATGAATTTCTGGGTATTATAAACCTAATGTCTTCAGAAACCATTTTTATCATTGCTCATTTTGCAAATTTTGCTGTTATCAATTTATGTTTTTGCCAGAGCTCATATTGCAACTTTGTTGTTATTATCGCTTTTATCTGGCAATCATTATATAAAGCTGTAACACGAGGGGAAATGGAAAATCAGGCGTGGCTGACCACATATGGAGAGAGAAGGGTGATCACCGCCCTCTGTGGGATGAATCAGGTTGAGATCATAGACAAGGAACACCAGTGGAAAATTCGTAAACTTAAGGAATCAGCTCATATGCTAGGTCACAAAAATCTTCTGAGCCGACCAAGCATAGAAATGAATACAATATGGGAACCAGTAATAAGGAGTGCCAGAGAAAAGCTATAACAACAACAGAGTTGCAATATGAGCTCTGGTAAAAACATGTAATGATAACAGCACTGGTAAAAATGGTTGCTGAAGACATTAGGTTTATAATACCCAGAATTTTTTTAACAGGAGATAACTGATAACTGACATCCATTAAATATGACACGTGGAACTAGAACAGTCTACCCCAGTGAGCGAAATAAAGGGTTCAGTTCGACATTCCAACCACCTGAAGAAGGCCGGAGCGTACAACGGCCGAAACGTTGTAATGAATATGGCGACAAAGATGAGAACAATAGTCCGAATAATGTAAATATATATATATATATATATATATATATATATATATATATAGATAGATAGATAGATAGATAGATAGATAGATAGATAGATAGATAGATAGATAAAGTACAATATAATATATAAAATAATATATTGTAAAAAGTGGATGAAAACACCCGCGTTTAAAAAGTGCAATCACTAAAAAAATCGCTCAATAAAAAATTACAAATTTGTAGATGTGTAGCAAAAACTTATTCGAAAGCATGAAACACAAACTTACCCACTACCCATATTTCAACCGTAAGATCTCCTCAGGTAAGCAGGATTAAAAATTTAGTGGATTCCACCACCATAATATAACATCGGAAGGTAGGAGGAAAGGCAGAGAGAGAGAGAGAGAGAGAGAGAGAGAGAGAGATAAAAATGGGAAAAAACCCTATCTGAGGAGACCTGGGTAGTTGGGTAGTTTGTGTTTTAGTGCTTTTGAATATATATATGTGTATATTTTTTTGTCATCCACAGACAGACTGTTTCGCTGTTTCACAGCTCATCAGTGTGGCTAGACGTCCGGTTGCCTCTAGCTAGGATGGAAACCCGACTGAATTGGCGTCAGTCGGCTCACGGCAGGGATGAAGGTGAATTTTAGCGTGATTATTTTTAGATTTAGATAAACACAAAGTGACTGACAGTGACTCAATTCTGCCGAAGAGTCATGCTATATTAGCTTTAATAGTCACTGTTTTCAAACTCACACCTCAAACCCAAAGAGCTCAACCGAAATTAATTTTTCAGGAGCCAATATTTTTGTCTTCCACAGACAGACTGTTTCGCTGTATCACAGCTCATCAGTGTGTCTAGACGTCCGATTGCCTCTAGCTAGTATCAAACCCGGCTGAATTAGCGTCAGTCGGAAAATCTACCCATAGGCTGTTGGCGCACGGCAGAGAGTAAGGTGAATTTAAGCGTATTTATTTTTAGATAAACACGCCAGTGACTGAGAGAACTTGATTCGTTTTATCGAAGAGTATTGCATTAGTAGCAGTAATAGACACTGTTTACAAACTCACATTTCTTCCCCCAGAGAGCTTAACTGAAATAATGTTCAGGAGCATATATATTGTCATCCACAGACAGACTGTTTCACTGTATCACAGCTCATCAGTGTGTCTAGACGTCCGGTTGCCTCTTGCTAGGATCAAACACGGCTGGATTGGCTGGTCAAAAACATAGAGCCTTTAAGAATAAGTTTCTCTTTTCTGGGAATCTGGAGTGAAAGAGGCAATTTCTGAGAAATAATTCGGGACTCTTATTTAAATACACTTCAGTACCAAAATATCCCGTGCCAAACTCTAGATACTAATAAACCAAAAACATCACGCACTAATATGTCGATGGCGGTTATCAGCTTACGTCATGTGCAACTCCGATTGTCCTGTCTTAATTAGAAATTTTTATTTTGAATAAAATAAGAGAAAAATAATAAATGAGCGATTTTGTAGGTTATTAATGGCTAGCAAGAACATTTGTCAAATAATTTATAGTGAATTCACTGGATAATCTATTTGTATAGATTTGAGCCAAAATTAAATAACTTTAATTAAAAAACAAACAAGTGCAGGCGCTTTCCGTCCGTATAAACTATATTTTCGTTCATATATTCTCCTTCGAAAATCTAAGTTTATTTAAAGAGATAGATAGATAGATAGATAGATAGATAGATAGATAGATAGATAGATAATGAACAGACAGAGATAGATAGATAGATAGATAGATAGATAGATAGATAGATAGATAGATAGATAGACATGAACGGACTGAGATAGATAAATAGAGAGAGATGGCTAGTTAGGTAGATAGACATTAACAGGAATATATATTAAGATAGACAGATGTGTCTTTCATGCTTAAATGCAAACTTCGTGGCCTGAAGATTGCGTTTAAGCATGAAACATAGATAGATAGATAGATAGATAGATAGATAGATAGATAGATAGATAGATAGATAGATAGATAGGGGAACAGACTGAGATAGATAGATTGATAGATTTGAACAGTTTGAGATAGATAGATAGATAGATAGATAGATAGATAGATAGATAGATAGATAGATAGATTTGAACAGACTGAGATAGATAGATAGATAGATAGATAGATAGATAGATAGATAGATAGATAGATAGATAGATTTGAACAGACTGAGATAGATAGAGAGATAGAGAGATAGAGAGATATATTGATAGATAGATAGATAGATAGATAGATAGATAGATAGATAGATAGATAGATAGATAGATAATGAACAGACTGAGATAGATAGATAGATAGATAGATAGATAGATAGATAGATAGATAGATAGATAATGAACAGACCGAGATAGATAGATAGATAGATAGATAGATAGATAGATAGATAGATAGATAGATAGATAGATATTAAATGTCTGAGAACAAAGATATGAACTGACTGTCATAGATCCATATACATCATTTTTAAAGAATTATTCCGCTTATTTAAGTTTTAATCATTTCATCCCAAGAAAGGCGATAAAGACACGAAGATGCAATGGGTTACTGAGTATAAAAGACTTTGAGACAAAAAAATGCATTATTTAAGAAAGAGAAAACGAAAAGTACAGGAATTGAGAAAACAGAAGATGACGATTGACATTGCATTTACATTTTTGAAGCTCAAAATTGACTGAGAAAAAAGAAGGCAAAGTTCTACAAGCAAGGAGCCCTGGGAATGACGATAAACTACATCCGGCAGCAAGGCCTCTGATTGGGATTTTTTGACACCCCTTAATTACTGTTGTTCCCAAGTCACGCTGACCCTGAGTGGTAGAACCTGGTAGGGTCCCAGCTATGGGCAAATAGTGGACCCGAAAATAGGATCATGAAAATATAAAACAATTATTAGAAAAAATTACCAGAAAAACATTTTCATAAAAAAAATACCAACAGTTCATTTTTGGAAAAAGAAATTTCCAAAGCTCACTCATAAAATTTTGGCATTGAATGACCCATGAGAAGTCGACATACCGTTACAGAAACCAAACCAAATCCACAAGCAAGATGGGCGAAAGAAAAAACAGTTAGCTTATAAATTCGAATAGATTTTTTGTAATTTTGAACTGATAATTTGCTGACGTCGTTAAAAGCCGACCTTGTGTCACAACCTGACTCAGTTGAGGGTTAAGACAAATCTCAGGCAGCAATTAACAATTTGTTTTTGGCATGTGTGCAGATTATGATTTTGATCAATATTAATAAAAGATTGGGTTATAAGGAGAGAACTCTATAGCGTACAAGGTCGATTTTTGACGTGAGGACCAGAGTGTTTCCAATCGAACCGCTGGACTATGCTGATCAGAACTTGTCTAAGCAAGTCATAGCAAGTCATAGCAAGTCATACCACCGCTACGTAACAGACGCGTTACGCAACGGGGGATACGGGAACGAAAGGGTGTAAGGAAGGCCTCCAGCACGGAACAGATATCACAACCGCATCATTGATACCGAGGGGAAAGAACATATACACCTACGCTGCCAGTCCGCCCAGGAGAATCTGGAAGTCCCCAAATAATTTTCTAAGCGTAGCATAGATGTGGCACAAGGCCGAAATCGTGGGGCACCCAGTGAGGATCGGACTATCTAATCTATCGCAACTGATCGATCTCGATAAGCTTCCTAGCCATTACACCATTTGAAGTGCCACTAAAATGATTTTCTAAGCGTAGCATAGATGTGGCCCAAGACCGAAAGCGTGGGGTACAATATTCTGTCGTAGTAGATCGAACGAGACAAGCTTGCTAACAATTACACCACTTTGAAGTGCCCCTAAAATGACTTTCTAAACGTAGCATAGATGTTGCACAAAGGAAAAAGCATGGGGCACCTACTGAGGATCGTACTCACTAATCAATCGTAATTGATCGAGCCAGGTAAGCTTCCTAGAAATTACACCATTTAGAAGTGCCACTAAAACGAGATTATAAACGTAACATAGATGTGGCCCAAGGCCCAAGGCATGGGGATCTAGTGAGAATCGAACTCAATATTCTGTAGTAATAGATCGAGCGACACAAGCTTGGTAACCATTACAACACTTTAAAGTGCCCATAAAATGACTTTCTAAGCGTAGCATAGATGTAACACAAGGATGAAAGCGTGGGGCCACCAGTGAGGAACGAACTCACTAATCTATCGTAATTGATCGAGCTAGGTAAGCTACCAAGCGATTACACCACTTTGAAGTGCCCCTAAAATGACTTTGTAAACGTAGCAAAGATGTGGCACAAGGCCGAAAGTGTGAGGCAGCCAGTGAGGATCGAACTCAATAATCTGTCCTAATTGATCGAGCTAGATAAGCTTCCTAGCCATGACATCAGTTTTAAGAGCCCCTAAAATGATTTTCTAAGTGTAGCATAGGTCTGGCACAAGGCCAAATGCGCGGAGCATACAGGGAGAATCGAACTCAATATTCTGTCGTAATAGATCCAACGAGACAAGCTTGCTAACAATTACACCACTCTGAAGTGCCCCTAAAATGACTTTCTAAACGTAGCATACATGTGGCCCAAGGCCGAACGCGTGGGGCACCGTGTGAGGATCGAACTCACTAATCTATCGTAACTGATCGCGCTAGATAAGCTTCCTAGCCATTACACCACTTTGAGGTGCCACTAAAATGACATTCTAACCGTAGCATAGATTTGGCACAAGGCCGAAAGCGTTGCGCACCCAATCAGGATCGATCTCACTAATCTATCGTAATTGATCGAGCGAGACAAGCTTTCTAACCATTACACCACTTTGAAGAGACACTAAAATGATTTTCTAAGCGTAGCGTAGATGTGGCACAAGGACGACAACGCGGGTCACACAAGGAGGATCGAACTCAGTATCCTGTCGTAATAGATCGAACGAGATAAGCTTTCTTAGCATTGCACCTCTCTGAAGTGCCCCTAAAATGAGTTTCCAAGCGTAGCAAAACGCTTGGGGCACCCACAGAGGATCGAACTCACTAATCAATCGTAATTGATCGCGCTAGACAAGCTTCCTAACAATTACACCACTTAGGTGTCACTAAAACGACATTCTAAGTGTAACATAGATGTGACCCAAGGCCGAAAGCATGGGGATCTAGTGGGAATCGAACTCAATATTCTGTAGTAATAGATTGAGCCAGACAACCTTGGTAACCATTACAACACTTTGAAGTCTCGCTTAAATGACTTTTTAAGCGTGGCATAGATGTAACACAAGGCCGAAACGGAGGATCGAAAAACACTCATCTATCGTAATAGATCGAACGAGACAAGCTTACTATTACACCACTTTGCCCCGAAAATGACGTTCTAAGCGTAGCCTAGATGTAACACAAGGCCGAAAGCGTGGGTCACCCAGTGAGGATCGAAATTTCTAATCTATCGTAATTGAGCCAGCAAGTCAAGCTTCCTAAGCATTACAGCACTTAGAAGTGCCCCTAATATGACTTTCTAAGCGTAGCATGGATGTGACACAAGACCTAATGCGCGGGGCACATAGGGAGAATCGAACTCACTTAGCTGTAGTAATTGATCGAGCGAGACAAGCTTTCTAAGCATTACACCACTTTGAAGTGCCACTAAAATGATTTTCTATACGTAGCATAGATGTGGAAAAAGCCGAAAGAGTGGCGCATGTTCTGAGGATCGAACTCACTAATCTGTCGTAATCGATCAAGCTTGCTAACCATTATACCACTTTGAAGAGTCCCTTCATCTTTTGTTTCCCTATTGCAATGATCTATACTCGCTGAACGCGTAAAGCTCTTACTTTGAAATTATCTTTATTTTCACTCATTTTATCTTTGAATTGAAAACTGAACGTTGTTTTATTTCCGTTTAAGTTATATTAAACCTCTTCGCTGAGAGTAATATACATTTTTACCGCGATTGTTCCAAAAACCGGCTACAGACGAGTTTATACGTCGATCTTGATTCGCTTTATTCCGCTCTGTGTTTCAATCTATACCACTTGTCTACTTATTCGTCTGGTATAGATGTTCGCCACTTCTCGTCTACTTCAAGGTTCCTCAGTTTCTGTGTTACTATATAAAAACAAATTTTAAAAAATTCGTCTGAATATGAAACTTTATTCCCCAAAATAAGTGGCGCGGAAGGGGTTAATAACACCAAAAATTCAATAAAAACAAGAAAAAACTTCGCAAAGAGATTTGTTCAAATATTGTTTACAATAAATATCATATATTGCTCAAAATAAATATCAGATATTGCTCAAAATAAATATCAGATATTGCTCAAAATATATATCAGATATTGCTCAAAATATATAACAGATATTGGTCAAAATATATAACAGATATTGGTCAAAATATATCTCAGATATTGGTCAAAATATATAACAGATATTGGTCAAAATAAATATCAGATATTGGTCAAAATAAATATCAGATATGGGTCAAAATATATATCAGATATTGGTCAAAATATATAACAGATATTGGTCAAAATATATATCAGATATTGGTCAAAATATATATCAGATATTGCTCAAAATATATAACAGATATTGGTCAAAATAAATATCAGATATTAGTCAAAATATATAACAGATATGGCTCAAAATATATAACAGATATTGCTCAAAATATATAACAGATATTGGTCAAAATAAATATCAGATATTGGTCAAAATAAATATCAGATATTGGTCAAAATATATATCAGATATTGGTCAAAATAAATATCAGATATTGCTCAAAATATATAACAGATATTGCTCAAAATATATAACAGATATTGGTCAAAATATATATCAGATATTGGTCAAAATAAATATCAGATATTGGTCAAAATAAATATCAGATATTGGTCAAAATAAATATCAGATATTTCTCAAAATATATATCAGATATTGCTCAAAATATATATCAGATATTGGTCAAAATATATCTCAGATATTGGTCAAAATATATATCAGATATTGCTCAAAATATATAACAGATATTGGTCAAAATAAATATCAGATATTGGTCAAAATATATAACAGATATTGGTCAAATAAATATCAGATATTGGTCAAAATATATATCAGATATTGGTCAAAATATATATCAGATATTGGTCAGAATATATATCAGATATTGCTCAAAATATATATCAGATATTGCTCAAAATATATATCAGATATTGGTCAAAATAAATATCAGATATTGGTCAAAATATATATCAGATATTGGTCAAAATATATAACAGATATTGGTCAAAATAAATATCAGATATTGCTCAAAATAAATATCAGATATTGCTCAAAATATATATCAGATATTGCTCAAAATATATATCAGATATTACTCAAAATATATAACAGATATTGGTCAAAATAAATATCAGATATTGCTCAAAATATATATCAGATATTGCTCAAAATAAATATCAGATATTGCTCAAAATAAATATCAGATATTGCTCAAAATAAATACAATATTGTTAACGGTAAAGTTAAACTTTGCATTATTTACATTATTCGTACTGTTATCTTTCATTGCCAACGTTTGGGCAGTTGTATGCTCCGACCTTCTTCAGGTGATTGTAATTTCGAATCGAACTCTTTATTCCACCCATCGGGGTAGACAGTTCTAGATCCACGTGCCGTGCCTCTTCTGGATTTCTCAGTTATTTCTCTTTAACTAAACTCACCAAGTTTTGGTTCACCACCGCTATGGCCTGGTATTGAATTCACATCTCTTTGGGTTTAGTCACTGGATTTATCCAATGTCATTATTCACTGGGTCATGTGTCCTTGACACCTGAAGAAGGCCAGGGAGTACAACAACCGATATAAGTAATAATATAATAATAATATAAGTAATCATAATACCTCATTACAGAGATATAGACAGATATATAGAGAGACATAGACATAAAGGCCGGAGCATACAACGGCTGAAACGATGTGAATATGGCAATGAAGATGAGGATAACAATCCGAATAATGTAAATAATGCAAGTAATCATAATACCTCCTCTCAGAGATTCAATCACCTGAAGAAGGCCGGAGAGTACAACGGTCGAAACGTTGTGAGTATGGCAATGAAGATGAAGATAACAGTCCGAATGATGTAAATAATGCAAGTAATCATAATACCTCATCTCAGAGATTCAATCACCTGAAGAAGGCCGGAGAGTACAACGGTCGAAACGTTGTGAGTATGGCAATGAAGATGAGGATAACAGTCCGAATGGTGTAAATAATGCAAGTAATTATAATACCTCATCTCAGATATAGACAGAAGTTAAACCTTATATACTATTTCGCTGTCCCAAAATATCATTTTGGCGGGAAAGCAAAATGACAAGAAAATTAGACACACGAAATTAAAAAAACTATATATTAGCGTAAATAAAATTGCCAACAATAATCACTTAACGATATTGTATGCCTGAGTTTAGTTTATAAGCGACAGAAACCTATATTTATTGAGAGAGAAAAATGAAGAAAAGCTATGAAGGAAAGCTGGAAGAATGGCTGAACACGAGGACAAAGAAAGCGATATCGCAAACGTCTTTCTCTCTCATAATTTGTGAGGCTTGTGATGGCATTACGAACAGTTTCCTATTAGGAACATGAAAGGATAATTAAAGGTTCAATGAGCAAAAAATTACATTAACGGATGCGAAAATCACTGCAATCACTCGGCTTATCATTATCGCTACTATTACGAGAAATAAAACAGGAGAAAGAGTAGATACTTTATCGCTGAGAGCATTTGCTATTTATTTCGATGGACATTTAAGCACTTAGACGCGGTTGACGATACAAGAAACGCCTTTGACCTGGGTCTTATTGCCGGCGGTAAATCAGAAAATAATTCAAGACAGTTTGTAAATATTGATGAAATCAATGAAAGCGACGATTGTCCTGGCGCTGCTGACGAGATATTTCGCTAATATCTTGCTCGAAAATGAAGACGGGAAAACCTCCTCGGGTTCAGAGAATCCACCCGACCCTGTGCTACAATTAAATACAAACTTCATAATCTTTTCTAATGCTGTATAAATATATGTCACCCCAAGGCCACTTACGGTTTTGAATTCAGAGTTGTCCTTCTCCTAGGCTAGTAGCCAACCACGGCTATAGAACTCTGTTTGCGCTGCTATTTAACCATTGCTGGTGGGGGAAGATGGATACATACCATTCTCAAGGGTATTTGTACGAAAAATGAGTGTAGCGAAGTCGATCGGAATTCGAACTCGACTCACCGATTTTGTATTCTGAACCGCTAACCACTAGACTACTTGTACATCTACGGTCGAAGGAAATGATACTATATAATAGTATTTTCTATTTCTTATTCTTTTTATCAATTCTAATACCAGACGTACGTATTTGACGATTTTTGGAGAGAAGCAAATCTCAGGAAATGTTCTTAGAGTTTTAATAATATTTGTGGACTAATTCCAATGCTTTCATCCTATTCATCTGCAATACTTCCTGTCTTTTAACAAGATTCTTTAGGACGGTTCCGAATACTCCAGTAATAATGGATACAATAATCATCGAGCAACAAATGACAGGATATTGTGGAGGACCATAATCAAACGTCGAAATAACTAACCAACTTTTCTACTTTTATTCTGTATTTTCCTGGAAACATATAACAAATTCACTGGCTTTTTTACCTCGTCGTCAGCTTTAGCTCGTGTCCAAGAATGTAATGTCTCCTTTGCTGATCGCTTCCTTTATGATAATGGCGTTGATGACTAAATTCGCCGCCAACGTGCAGGTTCAAGACTAGAAGCTTACAGTCCCACCAGAACCTGCTTCCATTAGCCGTTCCCTATCGCCGCCTGGTTTCGCAAGATTTGGCTGAAGATGAAAGAAAATCAAAATATAATAAAATACGGATGGCGTGAATTTGTTTAAGGTGGACCTCAACTTAGCAGGAAGTGACCCACACACTTACTTTTATGACCTTCCTCTGCAGTAAACATCGAATGAAACTTGCAGGATCGAGTTAAATTGCAATGGACTGCCACTGACTGTTATAATTTCGAGTATAAATTTATTTTTTACCTATTTTGTTTAAGACATTCTTAGATATGATTGTCTAGGCTAGAGTGTGCTAACGCCATAAGACTGCATGACTAAATACAAGTCATACGCGTAATTTCCAGTTGATTACATTTCGTATCCAAACATTTATTTTATATCTTATTTACAACGCCATCACTGTTTTCTCGTGGACAAAATTTGTTATGTAACATTTAGCCTATGTTGAGTTGAATATAACTGCATTATTGACACCATTCTTATTACTGAGTGAGAGGATAAGTTGCTTAAAAACTTTGATATGCACTCGGACATAATGGTGGACATGACATTTTGCTTAAACATCAAATTACTTTATATTTATACAATATATATACATGAAGAAATATACTCTTAAAGTGTGCTATATTTATGGGATAAAGTGTTCAATATCAGAGATAGAGCGTGTGTAAATATAAAAGTGAACATAGAAGTCAACACTTAGAGGCGACAGTCTGTTTCATGCTAGATGCAATCATCGTGGCCCGATGATAGCATCTAGCATGAAACAGACTGTCGCCTCTAAGTGTTGACTTCTATGTTCACTTTTATATTTACAATATATATATATATATATTATAAATTAACTGATTTAAAATAAGGTTTCTTCGCTACACAGTAATAACCATGTTTCAAAATCCGAAGCTAAAAACTTCAAATTTAATTATACAAGTACGAATTTATCGAGAAAAAATGCAGAAAAACCTTTTGTCGTTAATAAAAAGAAAAAAAAACCCAGACGACATGCGTTTAACGGATGTCAGAATTCGTTGGAAAAATACACCCTTACCCTCCCTAAACTTAACCTCTTTTTCGAACGTAACTGATAATTGATACAACAATAGTTAATAAAAATGAACACGCTACCGCCTCTTGTCTGAATAATTGTATTTCTCTGTATCCTTAGAAACAGAAAATTATGAATTTGTATGTGCGTTTAAAACTCAGTAAATTTAAAAATAAGTTATTCCAAAATTCGCTTGAAGATGAAACGGAACTAATGCTTTTAATTTAATTATCTAATTAAATTTGAAGTTTTTAGCTTCGGTTTTTGAAACATGGTTACTATTGTGTAGCGAAAAATCCCTATTTTAAATCAGTTAATTTATAATGTTTATCCTCTGTAAATTTATTTATTTATTTTAATCGGTGTTTTTATTAACGTAGGAAAAATTTGCTTATATTACTTATTTAATAGTTTTGTTTTAGTTTGGGAAGATAATTAAAGCTATTTATTCAATTTGGGGGTTGATTGTTGTAGTTTATTCTAACTATTATTTTTTAATTTGTTCATTACTTCATGTATTTATTTGGATTGATTTGGATCGGTTTGTTAGTTTATTCATTTATTTGGATGAATTTAGATCAATTTATTTTACTTGTTATTATTTATTTGTTATACTGTATATTTTCTCTTTTTGTTTTTCGATTTTTAAGTAACGTAGTATTTTTTTAATCGTTATATAACAGTTATAGCTATTTGTTTTCGTCCGATTTTTGGTTTGATTTTTATAGTCTAACTAATATTTTGGTCATAATGGTTTGTTAATTTGTTTATTATTTACTTCATTTATTTCGGTTCATTGATTTTCTTTCTTATTTTTTATTCTATTTCGTCTCTCTCTCTCTCTCTCTATATATATATATATATATATATATAATCAAAATGTTTTTTGTATCAACTCACCACTGTTTAATCGATATTTAAAAATGAAACTAACGATATAGGAACAATAAATGTCTTTTGAAAATTGCCCGTTGTACCAAATTAGAATTCATATTTCTATACCAACCGGAAATCAGAAAAAATATTAAGACTGGTGAAAGGATAAAAAAAAATAATCAGAAGTATGTAAAATGGACACTGAGGTCAACACCGAGCTGTGAGAGTCTGTTTCATGCGTGAACGTCCATGTGTGTTGTGTTTTTGACCCACTATTTATACATACTGGTCAATTGCGTTTAATGGGTAGTCACGTCTATTGTATTATCTTAACGGTTATTGGTAGGCAGTAATGCTTATGGTCCAAATTATTCTAAAGCTACAGAATAAGAATAATTTTTGATCCGAAACATATATATATATATATATATATATATATATATATATATATAGTTTACGAAAAACTAGGTAATCCGTATGGGGTGATCCAAGGAGGATAAAATCCAGAGAGCTCAATGTAAATCAGAGCTAATAACTTAAATATAAACAGACCACTTTAAGGTTCCATATAATAAATTATTTCATCACAGCGCTTTTAAAGGACCGTGGATCATCAGATTTTATTTCCAAAGGTTGAAACGAAAAATGAAAAGAAATTTACACATTTATGACGGGCAGTAATAAGTATATGTAAATTAACGAAGTGAGGAAGTGAAGGGGGGAGAGAGACATGATTGAGTTAGATGTAACATTTCTATTCTTTGAAATTTAAATTGTTTGAGGAAATCCAGTCATTGGCACATTAAATCGGTTAACTTAACGGAAGTTATATATTGATATGGAAGGGGGAAAGGAGAAAAAGCATAAACAGAAAGAGAGAAAGAAGTTATGAGAAAGTGTCATTGACTTTATTGTTTTGCTTTACATTGAGAGTTCATAAATATTATAGTTCATAACAGATATATATATATATATATATATATATATATATATATATATATATACAACGCAAAAAATAAACTACTTTAGACAGAGCCAATATCTTAAATTAAACAAAGAAACCAATCCCCAAAAAACAAATAAATGATATTAACAAAATTTAAAGAACGGTTACTACGGAAAGATTCAATCAAGTTTTAGATACGGCTGATGAAGCTCGGGCTGTTGCTTTCGTCACATCTCGAAGGCATTTGACAGGGCTTGCCATACTGGCCTTCTACACTTTAATTTTTGAACTGATTCAGTTTTTCTTATCAAATCACGAAATGAAAGTTATCTTGAATGGCCACTCTTCTCGATCTTTTCTATTTATGCAGCTGTTCCACCAGGATTCTATCCTTGGACATACGTTGTTGTTAATTTTCATAAATGACCTTCCTGATGTCATAAGTTCTCAGCTCAGTATCTATGCAGATGACACAATTATTTACTCCTGTTTTAATAGTAAGTCTTATTGGTTCGATAAGGTCATCTCACCTCTTAGGGTCTTCTTTCTTTGAGGAGCTTGGGACCACCTTATGAAATCACGAAAAGAATGTTGATTTGCACGAACCTTCTTCCAGATCAAATCATAAAATGAAAGTCATCCACTCTTCTAGATCTT
>OZ038492.1:110518014-110598014 GCA_964036315.1 Acanthosepion esculentum
TCGGGGTGAGAGCGAATGTACACCCATCACTATTATTATTACATTAAACAGGAAATTATTTTTTCTTCATGTCAAAGTAATTTAAATGTATTTCCATAACATAAATCACGCTATGGCGTGTCGTTTTTGCTCTGTTACGATAACACACACATAAAAAGATCGGATCATTGCAATATAGATACGAATATGTGTAAGAGCATTTAATCTTGGAGAAAATCGGAATAAGCTAGTCTCAGAAATAATTTGCAATTCAGTTAGTTCGAGCTTTTGCTCATGTGCCAGACTTGGAAAAGATATATAAATATTTACAATATACTAAACTTAGGTCTTTCGCTGTATTTATAAGTTGAGAGGCTAGACTTTCGGAAGGGATTTAGACATTGATAAAATAATAAACTTCAACAGATGCTATTAAAACACGTCTAAATACTCTTAAAAAGCTAACAAAAATATAACCAAGGGGCTTATATGTGTAAATTGTAGCCTGAAAACGTTGTTGAATATCTTTTTAAGCGATAGAACTTGTTTGAAGTATGGCAAATAAGAGAGAAACGAAGTTTAGCTGATTTCACCGCCAGCAAACATCAAAGAGACTCGTTCCTCCTTTAGAATTATAGCGGTCGCCGATATCAGACGTAATAGAAACTAGATATTAATGTAATATCGACGGAAATAATCGAATGGTCGCCATACGAAAGCTGAAATAGGTCAGTTGGCATAGCTTACCAACTTACTAACCACCAACTGACCACCCACTTCCGATTTCATAGTGTACAAGAAGCTGCTGAAAATTTCTAGACCCTAGAAATTTTCGAAAAACTCATCAAAAATGTGAGATTATTTTTTTCTTTCTAAATCAGACCGAAAATGTTTCAATACTCATTAGGGATTATATCGGGAAAAAGTACTGTATTTTCCGGTTTACAAGACCCTGCAGCTTGGAAGACGCACCCTAACATTGAAAAGAAATTTCTAAGAAAAAAAAAAGCCATTCTCATACAACAACACATTCACCATGTGTCCTTCACATACTGGGGCCATGTATTGTTACATTAATCAGTCCTCCGATTTGTTTGTATGGCAATGACATACTAGTCAAGAGCAGAAAGGTTCCCGCCGCTGCTAGTAAACAGAGCATGTTTAAGCTTGTAACTCGGATCCAGGAAGGTTTATAGTCTTGGAAATACTTATAACAGCTAAGTACTAAGGTTACATCATATAAAAGGTTGAACTAGATAGATCACTAACATTACAGCGTAATGACTCAACATCCACGTCCTTATCTGTCAAGCCAATTAGGTGAGCTTCCAAGCCTTACATTCATCTTGAAAGACAAAGACGTATTTTTCAGGGTATTTTTTAGGGAAAAAAGTGCGTTTTGTAAGCTGGAAAATACGATATTTCATATGAATTATTATTTTATTTTATTTGGGGGTGGAATAGTTGGATTTGAAATCTCTTTTCTGGAACAACTCAAAACTGAATGAATGAAACTGATACTGCACCCCCATCCCCATGAACGAAGCGTTATTATTTCATAAACTTAGTTTCTGGTAGCAGGTTACAGGTTTAGGGCGTCCAACTCACTTCTAGCTTTCTTACCACAACGTCCGACATATTTGATTGCATTTATGATCATTTAATTGAATATAGAAAATAAAAATCCGATTAATTTCGTAGAAGTTATGTTAATATTCATCGAAAAACATTTACTTTGTCCGTGTTAAGTTTATTTTATTGACTAATGTTTTGAATTTGAGAGTCAAAATGTTATTTTCTTTGACACTTTTCAACCCAACTCTGTTAGAAATAATCATGGCGTTCCCTAAGAGAGGGAAGGAAATACAATAGAAGATGATTGGTAGAAATATGGGTGGAGACGAAAAGCTTGTTAATCGATTGGATGGTCTAAACCCGAGCAGTCATTAGGGTTCTTTGTTGGAGTCGTCTGCTTTAGAACGTATTTGTTCTTTTCTGCTTTATAACTTAAGTACAGACAATAGTTTTGGGGTCACCCAAAATATTAATAACAGTGACAAATCTTTGACTTGATTGGAAGAATAGAAAAAAAATAAATAAAATGTAACTAAATAATAAAGTCTAAAAAAGAACACGGTAACCTATAGCATATTATGAAAACAGTACAAATACCTCTGAAGATGCCAGAAAAAACGGCCGGTCCATTGTACTGCTCAAGTAAGTACCTGAGACATCCTGTTATGCTTTCTATTTACAAGAGTTAGATCAGCCCCAAAATTGAACACTGCTATCACATCTGGGCTGCATCTGCCACGTCATTACATTCCAATCTTAATAGAGTACAAAATCGTCTACGCGTGCGTGATTAATTATTTCCCACTAAGCAACTCCATGTTGCAAGCCTCTCGTTACTCTTTCGTTATTTTCTTGACAAATGTTCTAACCTTCCTTAGCTCCGCCAGATCGGGCCTTCACAGCTAAGAACCGCCATTCCACATACATTGGGACGAATCATCGCCATCCTCTTCGTCTTCTAAATTTCGTATTTCTTCGCAAGAACTGCTCCTTTGTGGAACAGACTCACGAGGAGATGCTTTCCGGATCACTACAATCTTAACCTCTCCAAGTCTAGTGTTAGCCCTTATCTTTTCTATACACCCGCATAAACTGAACTTCTTACCTCCTCCTCTTAACACCATCCAAATTCATTCGATATCCCTCTAACTTGAATGGCTCTCTGGACTTGTTTTGGCGAAAAATTAGTAAAATATGTACATAGGTAAAATAACAAGTTGAAAGAGGCATAAAAAAAATTTATTTTACACACTTGATATTTATTTTTAAGCATAATTTTCTTCTTTGTCGATGCACTTAATTCAGAAGTGAATATGTAAGTCTATCAAGAGTACATAATTTAACGCGATAATCAGTTTCGAACAAGATCAGTACGCTTCAGTCACAATAACTTTTGACCTCGTTCTTGCACAACCATCAATGTCTTCTTTGCCTAATTTCTGTCTATGTCTCTGAGATGAGGTATTATGATTATTTACATTATTTACATTGTTCGGACTATTATCCACATCTTCATTGCTATATTCACAACGTTTCGGCCGTTGTACGCTCCGGCCTTCTTCAAGTGATTGGAATTTTGAAGAGTTGAGTTAAAGGGAAATAGTTGGGACATCCGGAAGAGGCATGGCACATGGAACTACAACAATCTACCGAAATTCGCAGATATTTTGGCGTGCTCTGGTTGCGCAACAAATTGAGTCGCCTCGTGGTGAATGGCAAGTCACTGGCCGACCTGTTCTTTCTTTCTTTCTTTCTTTCTTTCTTTCTTTCTTTCTTTCTTTCTTTCTGTCGCCTTCCTCCGCTTCCTCTCGGTTCCTGCAAGAAACGTTCTTACTTCCATTATACGTTCGCTTGAAAACAAAAAAAAACAACTAAAAGAAACCTAAAGCAAATTGTCCCTCGTTCATTCGGTCTCTAAGGCAGCGTTGGGGCCTTAGAAATTACCGATAAACCACAAGAGGCCAGAAACAACATGCAACGGAACAACAATTGCTGCAATAGAAATTTTTATTTTACATATGACAGGATTCTTAAAATTATTATTGCTTAAAAAATTCTAAAAATTTCTATAAAGTTTTATGATGTTCCTTCGCTTATATTAGAAAAATATCAAACTTATAATTATACTCACACAGAATAGTTAAACTAATTTTTAAATAAAAAGCGTAAAACTGTGACATCCGCCCTTGCATGGAGTATTGCTGACATATATGGTCTGGAGCCCCTTCTGTTTGCATCGGGGTTCTTGATAAGATCCAGAGACGGGTATGCAATGTAATTGGCCCTGATCTGGTTTCTCGTCTGCAGTCTCTAACTCACAGACGCGCCAACGCCTCTCTCTGTCTCTTTTACAAATACTTATATGATAATTGCTCCGATGAGCTGCTATCGCTGCTTCCCAGGCTCCATGAATTCAAGCGTTGTGCGAGGCTGGCATCACGTTCCCAACATTTCACTGTTGAAACTGTTAAATGTAGACGTCTCTTCCAGTAGCTTCATATCTCGCACCTCACGCCTGTGGAACTCCCTTCCTTATTCCTGTTTCCCTGACAACTATAATCTCCAACTATTCAAATGTAACGTCAATCGACATCTCCAGTTGATCTATCCACTATCCTTCTCCACATCATTTCCTATATCACTCCTATTTGCTCTTGCTCCAAATCCTCTGTAACCCCTTGCGTGCTAGTAGCTTCCAGCATTGCCTGGGGTGAAAAGCTTAAATATATATATATATATATATATATATATATATATATATATATATATATATATATATATATATATATATATATATATATATAAATAAATGCAAAGACGAATCGAAATAGCGAAGAATGTCTCCCAGGATATAACCAAAGCACTAAGAGGAAATTATCATTAGAAACAAACAAAAAATAAATAAAATAAAGGCGTGCTGAATTGCGATGTAATATCTCGTCTCCTATAAGGCAGTAAATGATGAATAATCACTGAACAGGCAAAGAAGAAATTTGAAGAGGCTGGGATGTGTTTCTATCGATGAATACAAACAAATACGATGGACTGAACATATGAGCAAAAGTTTTAAGGATGATAAGAATGAAAAGAAATCTATGCATGCAATCATAAAGCGAGAGTTGAAATTTCTGAGATGCAGGAAAGTGGGCTTAGAGAATTTAACACTCACAAGACATAGAGAAGGCAAGAAAACCAATGGAAAATAGCATTTAGTTTTAGTAATAACAAGATAAGCACAAAGAGGCGTGGTAAAGGGTCAACGATTATTTAGAGCTAGAAAGGAGGTGAAAGGCAATTTTTACGTTATTTTTATTATGAACACCAGATCCGTAGACGATCATGGCTCTCCACACTTTCATTTTCTTTATTATCTATGGATTGCCATGCTTTCTTTGTAAAGATAATGGAATTGTTTCAATTATTTGCCTCTCTTAGACCTGTTACCAACCATGGCTAGATAGACCATTTTATTATTTAAATCATAACTGGGGTAGAAGAGAGGATACCACACTGTCCTCATGTATATATATATATATATATATATATATATATATATAGAGAGAGAGAGAGAGAGAGATATGTATATATATATGTGTGTGTGTGTGTGTGTGTGTGTGTGTGTGTGTGTGTGTGTGTGTGTGTGTGTGTGTGTATATAAAAGTGAACGCAACAAATTGACATTGACAAATTGACAAATTGCACTTTGATATGTTACGCTATCCACACGTCCAAGCAGCTTACACTGAACAAATTTCGCTATTATGGATAAACCGGGAAACATTTTAGTTCTAATTCTTCATTCAGCAATCGCTCCTTTTTAATTCAATTGCCACATACGATCGTGACGATTTTTATGGTCTCCCCACCCACCCAGCAAAACAGATATTTAAACACATCCAATTCACAACATTATTATGTCATTCAACCAACTCATTAAGATAGCAGTCGCCAGTGAATCCATTTTTAAGCCTCTTGAAAAGCCAGAGATTCTTCAACCGATCAACAACTACAATAGTTTTGATAACCCTTCCCTCTTTTGAAAATGCAATGACGTCGGCACCAAATAAGCAATGCTATGAGTATTGATGCTTTTCCTTGTGCCTTTGATTGCATTAATTCTTTTATTCGGAATTTCTTTCTATACTCTTTTAAAGGCGTTTTACTTCCAAATTCTCTGTCTTCATTCCCAGACATTCTGAACCACCCAATTAGCTCTCATGAAAGATTTATTCGAAAACACCCATTCAGTTTTTTTTTCTTTTTACATCCATACATATATTTTATAACTTTGTTAATAACTCGATGGACAGGCAAAGTTTTCAATTTCTTTCTATTTGCTCTTTCATTCTCCGCCTAAGATGAAAGTATTTTACAACAATAATAGGCTTTTTTTCTCGCTTTGCTTCAAACTCGCAGAGGCGCGCCATAGAGAAGTTTTGTCATATATTTTCCGCTAATTGTTCATGAAAAATACATTATTTTTTGGTCCGGATTCAGTAAATAAAAAATTTCTAGTGACTAAAAAAAGGTCTTTTCTTTGCTAAAATAAAGTATGTCTCATGTCTTTTATTTTGTTTTTCTTCAGACGGTTTAAAATCTTACCCTCACCGTCAAAAGTAGAGACTTTAAAACACACTGGTTCCAATAAACGTGTCTGAAAGCGAGTAAAAGAAAAACGAATGGAAATTGCAAGCAAAATCCATGCGCCAGAAAGATAAGGAATCATTATTAATTCTTTATAAAAATTTTAATTAGTCTGAAAAAATGGATTTTTATCACAATTGGTGAGACATATTTGCATGTGACAGATTGTCGGATTTACATATCCAAAGAAGAAAAATAAAAGTAACAACACTAGTCAAAAATGACATGTTAGTAGATATACTAAGCGACTTGTGACTAATACTGAATATTCGTTAATACACCATAAGAATCAGTAATAGACAAAAGATTTTCCCAGCAACGCACTAATTCAAACTGACAGTTCAGTCATAACAATATGGAAAACCTTTTCGCCTGAACGAATAATAATACCGCGTACAATAAATCCATTTTAAAGCATATGTTTAAAATTCCGTTTTATTCAGTATACTATATAATAATTATCAATGTGTATTTATATATTTCCTGTCCCATCAGAGAGCTTAATAAAACAGATTGAGTTACAAGCAGTAATAATAATCATTTATTCATTAATTTAACAATTATGAGGGTGGGCTGAAAGGTTCATAGGCTAACTACGATGGAGAACTGTGAAGTCTTATATTAATTTCAACTCTTCTTTTTAATAACTGCTTGGTTTCTTTCCAGATAAAGTGACATCTTATTTTTCAAAGATGTAGCAAGTAAAATGGACAAAATTTGGCATCGTAGTGTTATGAGGTGGCTGCAGAAAAAAATGGTTTAGCTTTCAAAGACATCAATACTGACTTGTTTGCTACATTAGCTTTATCAACAGTGTAAAATGGGAAAGCTGAATTTAGGAGAGAGAAAGAGGGTCTTGAAAATGACCGACGTTCTAGACGTCCTGCAACGGCCACCACCGAGGAAAACATTGATCGTGTGCACCACATGGTGATGGAGGACAGACGATTGACTATAAATCGAATAGCCAATCTTATCAGCATATCCCGTGAGAGAGTTGAGATTACACTGCAAAATTAATTTAGCATAATGAAGATTTCTGCTTGGTGGGTTCTACAACGCAGGCTGACCACATCAAGGGAAAATCTGTCATTGTTTGAATCAGATCCAGCTGGTTTCTTTAAATCTTTTCTCACCCAATGTGAATGTTAGGTCATCACTTTGATCAAGAGACAATTCATGCAATGGGAGCACCCATCCTCAGCTGCTCCAAAGAAGATCGAGATCATTTCATCTGTAGGACAATTGATGGCCTCAGTTTTTGGCAGGCAGAAGCCATTGTGTCTATTGACTATCTTCAAAAGAGCCACACCATCAGTGGTGAATACTATGCCAGATTGGGTGGTTTTGAATTGTCTGATCACCCTCCCTATTCACATTGCGATTGGTAAATAATATTTACGAAATAAAAATCAGTATTAATGTTGATTAACTTATTTTTTGCTTTTTAAATGTACTTTTTTATCAGATACAATTTTGTGGGGCGCGAGTAAATTTTAGTTCCGAAAATGCGTCCCAGCAAAAAAAAGATTTGGGAACCCCTGTCTTAGTGTATGACTACCTACGATTGAGGGGGCCAGAAGTAACTGGAATCGTTTTCTGCGTGAGAAGCCCTTAGTATTTCAGGCTTCCACCGCTAGATGCCACTTGAGGCAACCCTCAGGCATCAGTGTGCTAACTGGTGTCATCGTGGGAAGACGTATAGCTCCGTGGTTCACATTTGTTTTGAAGTGCTTCACGCCTTTTCGTCTATTTTTACCATGGCTGAAAGGATGCCTGTCGTAAACTGAAAGGACAGTTGAAAGTTGATCCAAACCTTTTTTCGAAGGTCATCACTGGTGACAAAAGCTGGTGCTATGGCTACGATCCGGAAACGAAGCAGCAATCAAGTCAGTGGAAGCATCCAACGTCACCACGACCCCCAAAAGCGCTTCAAGTTAAGTCCAATGTCAAGACGATGCTGATTTGTTTCTTTGATGTGAAAGGAATTCTCCACAAAGAATTTGTTCCTCCTGGTCAAACTGTTAAGCAGGCTTTTTACTTTGAAGTCCCGAAGCGTTTGCGAGACAAGGTGACACGAAAACGCCTTGACCTGTGGCAAAGTGGTGGGTGGTGGTTGCATCACGCCTTGAGTGTGAGACAGTTTCTGACGAAGAATGACATGACCTCACTTAGCCACCCTCCCTATTCACCCGATCTCGCACCCTGCGACTTTTTTTTGTTCCCCCGAATGAAGACAGTCCTCAAAGGAAAACGTTTTGAAGATACGGAAGAGGTTAAGAAGAAAACGACGGAGTCATTAGAAAACATAACTTCACAAGAATTCCAGGACTGCGTTGAACAATGGAAAATACGTCTGGACCGGTGCATTGCTTCAAATGGAGAATACTTTAAAGGTGTTATCACCTTCAAAGTATTCCCCATTTAAAGAATATAAACATGCTACAATAAATGATTAAAGTTATATGACACAATTACAGTTACTTTGGGCCCCCCCCTCGAATACAGTTGGTCAAGCCAGCTTGAGAGAAGCAGACCCAGATACAAATATCTTCCACTAACAGTTTATTTTCATTATCCATTGGCAGTCATTTTCTTACAGCCCTTTTCGCCTTTGCGTGACAGCGGCTGCTTGCTTCAAAGAGTTTTGCTCCCGCATAAAAATGTTTCTTCAATTTTAATAATTCTTCCAATTAACCCGATTGATTTTAAAAAAATGTAAGTGATTTTTTTTAATGAATACATACGTATATACAAGATTATGGCTGCAACATTTCGAGTAATGTCATCGCCTGATTTATTCTCAGATATGGGCATCGCGGATGTGGCTTTTTAGTCCTGTTTGGGTCATACATTCATTTGCTCAGATGTGGCAACGTTGGCCGCCTCTTGCAGCCGTTGTTACATTTACATTTTGGCGGACATTAGGTGTGTGGCGTCATTGATTATATTTTAGGCGTGGCCCGATTAAACAGACCCGACTATATACATGACACATTGCATCAAATTCTGTGCCAACATGCTCTCAGGGAAATTAACATCATGACCTTTAAAAACTTATCCCTTGAGTTTATACATACATACATAAGGGTGAATTAGAGGGCACTGTGATGTGATGTAATGGTTAACAAGTTTGTCTCGCTATCTCAATTACGATTGAATAGTGAGTTTGATTCTGACTGGGTGCCCCATACCTTCAGCTTTGTACCACATCTAAGCAACGTTTAGAAAATCACAATTATGCTGAATTAATACTATGAAGATATACTAACGATCATTGATGGTGATGAGGTGATGAGGTGGGGTCAAAAAGTGTAGTGTGGTGCTCGCCGTCGAGTACCGCACTATACTTTTTGACCCCCCGCTCATCACCATTTTTTCTCTACAAGCTATTTCGGCAGTTATGGCGAAGGTTCGCATAAGCAGCGATGTTATAAAACCATTTTCGGCCAGGGCGATGTGGTGGCGTGGCTAAAAAAAGGTCAGGCTGGTGGCAAGACTTCAGCAGGTGGACGATGTGGCTAGCCTGCTGTCATTGTACCTGGAGCGGGGACGCACTAGCCCTCTACATGGAAATGGAGGAGAAAGATCAGAGAGACATTGATCAGATCGAAGCCAGGCTGAAGGAGGCATTTACGGACGACGCGTTTTCAGCGTACAGAAAACTGAATCATGGTCAGGTGGACCGGTGAACGTGTGGACGTCTATGCGAACAAGATCAGGCAGCTTGTTGGATTGGCCGGGTTTGAGGGAGCCGAGATGGACAGGCTCACCAAATTAGCCTTCGTCAGGGGGTTCCCTGATACGATCTCCATTGAACTCCGACAGGCACCGAATGTTGAAGCTCTGACTGTCGGGGAGTTATTATCAAGAGCAAGAGTGCTGACAATAACCGGGAATAAAAGCCAGGACGTAGTTGCGGCTGTGTGCCCACCCCGCAGTGATGACGAGTCTCCCACCAAGAATCATTAGCTAAATTTTGATACGAAATTTTCTTTGTACTAAGGCCGTAATAAAGGATATGACATTAAAAATCGAACCTTGTCACCAAAAACTTATATATTCTTTTACTTTGGTTACAAATAGCATTCTGGCAAAATTGCATCTGACATAAAAGCAGAGGTGTGTCGATGAATTGCTCCATGCAGAAAAAATACAACTAATGATATTATTTAACGTTTACAGAAACCAAACACTAAATGTGAGCACAGTTAAGTTATAGATATGTGTAATGAACCACGTTCCAGGCATCTTTGCACAGCTTTCAACTCACAAAATGAATAGCCCCTCCAAATTTTTTAGCCAACAGTGGTGACGCTGTGAAAAATAGTGTTTATTCTTTCTTTTTTTTTGTAACTGAAAAACTTGCTCAATCCAAAAGTGTCATTTTGCTCCATGGACCTGTGGTTGTTCCCGAGAAAAATAAAAAAGTAGCATTATTTTTAACCTTCCCTCGTATAATATAATATTTTCTCTATGTTAATATTAACCACTGTATGAAGTGCATTGACAATATTATGAGATGAGATTATGTTAAAAAAATATTCGTTGCGTAAAATGCTTTTTTCATCCTCATGCTATGGACTTATTGATACGCAAAGTACAAAACCCGAATAAATTAAACAAAACCAGTGAAATATTATTGACCTATATATATTGTATGATCTACAATGACTTGCAAAACCTCGCAAGCAATTTACACTTTTTTTTCCGTGAAAAAGAAATAAAAATTATTTGCTTGTTATTGGATTAGACATTGTTATTGTAAGATTTCATACACATAACTAATCGGGAGCTATTACAAACGGGTCAGCACAAATATAGAGAAATTAGTTGCGTGCAGTCAATTGGAAAAATTATATATATATATATATATATATATATATATATATCTTGTCTAGATGAATGGATTTTTCGGTATCCTTGGAAACCCTCAATTATGAATCTTTGCCGTGCCTTTAAAACCGTAGATATAAAAAAATAAGTTACTCCAAAATTCGCTTGACGAGGAAATGGAACTAATGTCTTTAATTTGGTAACAAAATTGAATTCAAAGGCTTTGGCTTCCATTTTCGAAACATGGTTATCACTGTGTAGCGATAAAACCATGTTTTAAATCAATTAATTTATAATATTAATGCTCTGTAAATTTACATTGAGCACTATTGTGTAAAAATAAAAATATCTATAAGAACACCGGATTTTATATCTTACTGTTCTTTCTTTTTATATATATATATATATATATATATATATATATATATATATATATATATATATATATATATATATATATATATATATGGTGTGATGGACAGATTGTGTAAATTATGCAAACATGAAAATAACACTGACATTTCATTTTAACAGATATATTTAACAAAACTTCCCAAAAATATCTTTAAATACAAAACAGTAAATTTATTCAATAAATTCGCTATTGGCTTCAACCACACCCTCCAGATGAATTCGGAATCTCCTGAAACTCTTGTGGAGATTAATTTGGTGAATACTGCCATAATTCTTGCCTTCAGTTTAACTTTGGTGTTACGAGATGATTTTTTGTCTCTAGCTCAACTATGTCCCACACATAATAATCAAGAGGGGTGTAGTCTAGCCAAATGTAAGGGGTGATGGGGTCGCAGAAATTGTCTGACAGCCATGACTGGCTTCAGCTTGTGTGGCATGGTGCAGAGTCCTGTTTCCCGGCATAGGGTCTCCCAACAGCCACCTTCTTGGCAACACTACCTCATCAATACATTTGATGTAGGCCCCCGTGTTGATACTGAGGTCCTCACCAACAAATTCGGGAGTTCATTTCTTATCAAAACGATCAGAGTGACTTTTCCGAGCTGTTGTATATTCGTAATCACCTTTAGACTCATCCAACTCTTTCTGAATCCTCTGCACTGTCCTTAGAAGCACAGTGCAGAGGATTCAGGACACCCAAACACTCTGAAATGTTCGTATTGGGGAGCTTCCGGTGTGAATTCCAAACAGTACAGTATACTGTTTCCAAATTTCTGGCGGACTGAATTACGTCATTATGCTCTTTTTTTCACAGATGGTGCCCAACTGACCCTACTGTGCAGCCGACATAATAAAAGCAAAGAAAAAACGGACAGGCACGAAATTAAAAATATAACATGGCAACAATTTACGCATTGCGCCCAATATATATATATATATATATATATATATATATATATATATATATATATATATATATATATATATATACAAAAAGCAGATAGTGAAGTTAATGACATAAATGCCAAGAAACTCTCTCGCAAACAATTTTTAATAAAATACATTAACCTCGAACCCGTTGATGAATGTTATGATCCCTGTTTATAAATTCCAGTTGTATAAGGTCTTTTTTTACTACAAGCTTTCGATTGTTCATACAATCATCCTCAGGTATAGAAATAGATATGTCTTTTTTACATCCAGCTAATAACAGGACAACGAAAGTTAAGATGTACTCCGAAATAGTTATTTTGGAAATGTGTTATTGTTAACTGTGAAAACTTTTTTTTTTCGAAGTAAAGAAAGACCTTATACAGCTGGAATTTTTAAATTAGCAAGGACGATTCTATGAAAATTTCTCGGACATTCAGGCCGGTAAATGTTGTTTAAATACTGTTTATTATAAACAGAGCATTTACTCAAATATTTGTATCTACAAAAAGAATATATATATATATATATATATATATATATATATATATATATATATATATATATATATATATATATATCAAGTTCGAATTCCAGTCGAATCCCTTACATTCACTTACGTGCTAATAACCTTGGGAAAAGAATGAATCCTTTTCTCCTCCCTCCAGAATCCTCTCTTATTTATGGGTAAATAGGAGAACAAACTGGGTTCTATAGCCTTCGATGGCAACTGGTCTAGCAGAAGGAAAACTCTGAATTCCAAAGCTGCGTTTGGGGACCCTGTGGCACATAGTGCACCAGGTCTGTGTAGTCGGCCGTTCAAAAAGTGTGGATGGTTCTGCACAAAGCCTTCACCACTATAATCAAACCTCATGTCATTTCGTTTCCTAGGAACTGAGTTGCTTGACCCTTATACGTCGAATTCGATGGGAGAGTCGAGTATATATATATATATATATATATATATATATATATATATATATATATATATATATATATATATAATAAAACAAAAGCAAAATTGTTGCTAGTTTTTCAAAATTTTTAAATGTAAGAAATGCACATAAATATTCTAACAGAAAAGTTTAGATAAATTATGGAGGATGCTAAATGACCGAGTTTAATTTCTAATGAACGAAACAGAGTAAATACTTTTTTCTTATACTTATAATGTAATATGTAATGTAATATATAACGCAATGCAATGTATATAATACCATATAATAATAATAAATATAGAGAGAATTATAGTATTAAGGTGTGCTAAATTAATGGGATACAGTGCTCAATATCAGAGATAGAGCGTATGTAAATATAAATATAAAAGTGAACATTGAAGTCAACACTCAGAGGCGACAGGCTGTTTCATCAGGCTATATATATATATATATATATATATATATATATATATATATATATATATATATATAAAATATAATGTAATATAATGTAATATGTAATGTAATATGTAAAATATATATTTATAATATTTTAGGATTGGTGATTCTCGCAATGTAGCCATTGACATCGATTTTAAATTTAACCAAGTTCAAGAATCGCTACCCAATATCAACCAACGTCGAACGTTATTATTTTCTTCATACATCTCAAACATAATAAACATTTTAAAATAAACATATCATTCACTTCATATATATATATATATATATATATATATATATATATATATATATATATATATATATATATATATATATATATATATATATATGTAAAAGAAAGAAAACTAAGATATATAATCCGCTGTTCTTATTGATATTTTTATTTTTACAAAACAATGCTCAATGTAAATTTATAGAGCAAAACATTATAAATTAACTGATTTAAAATAGGGTTTTTTCGCTACATATGTGTGTAGCGAAAATAACATTTCAAAACAGTTAATATATATTTTTTTTTGTCATCCACAGACATACTGTTTCGCTGTTTCACAGCTCATCAGTGTGGCTAGACGTCCGGTTGCCGCTAGCTAGGATCGAAACCCGACTGAATTGGCGTCAGTCGGAACTTCTACCACTAAGCCGTCGGCTCACGACAGGGACGAAGGTGAATTTTTAGCGTGTTTATTTTTAGATAAACACACAGTGACTCAATTCTGCCGAAGAGTCATGCAGTATTTGCTTAAAAAGTCACTGTTTACAAACTCACAAATTAATTTTTTCAGGAGCCAATATATATTTTTTTTTTCAGGAGCCAATATATATATATATATATATATATATATATATATATATATATTAATGTATATTTGGTCAGCAACCTTTGTTTTAAACATCTTTCGATAAATATGACAGGTAAGGAAAATTTAATTAATCTACTATTTAGTTTTGTCCAGTATCTTTTCGTTTGGTGTGAGTAAAGTGAGTAAACAACCTGCCCATAGTATCCATTGTTTCAATCGTTTTCGAAGCTTCTTCAGCCATTTCCAAAGTCTATTAAGTGTCGTTAATTTCTCTTCACGCTTTGATTGCTGTCCGAATCTTTACTGACACATTTACGACGTTTCGGCCGTTGTACGCTCCGCTCTTCTGCAGGTGATATTTGTTGGAAATTCAAACCAAAGCTTTTAGCCCACGTGGATAGATTTTTCAAATTCTACCTACCATTTACTTTTTGGGCATCTCAGTTTTGGTTAATTTGCCTTGATAACTCTCCAAGTTTTTTTTTCTCTCCTTTGATGTCAGGGATTGGACTCAAGACTCATTGGCTCGTTACTTATTTGGGTAAATCAACCAAAGCTTTTATCCAATGGGACGCGTGTCCTATCTCTTGTAACTGTTATAACCTGAAGAAGTCTGGAGCGTCCAACGGCCGAAACGTCGTAAATGTGACAACAGTCCGAACAATGTAAATAGTGTAAATAGTTACAATACCTCATCTCAGAAATATAGACCAATTTTTGTTCACCACTGCAGTAGCCAGGTATTGTACTCACAACTCTTTTGGACACATGACCCAGTGGATAAAAGAATTTGTTGGATCCAGAGAGTTGTGAGTTCAAGACCTGGCTACTGCAGTGGTGAGCAGAAACTTGGAGAGTTGAGTTAAAAGATAACTGAAACATCCGGAAGAGGCATGGCACTTGGAACTAGAACAGTCTACCCTGTTGGACGGAATAATAGGTTCAGTTCGAAATTCCAAACATCTGAAGAAAGCCGGAACGTACAACGGTCGAAACGTCGTGAATATGGCAATAAAGATAAGGAAAACAATCCAAACAGTGTAAATAATGTAAATAATTAAAATACCTCATCTCAGAAATATAGACAAAAACATTATTATTATGAACATTATATATCTATTTAAAAAGAGTCTGTTATATTAGAGTGGAAGAAGGACCCGTTGCATTTTTCACATGATCACTTTTCAGGAATTATTTTTTTCAGTCAGTCAGTCATGTGCCATGAGTGAAACGCGCTTAGGTGATCATGACTCACGAGGCAAGTAGGTTGCCATTTCTTTCTGCGGTAGACCAGTCGCCATCCAAGGCTATAGAACCCGATCTATCCTGCTATTTACACATAGCTTTTTCAAGGGTATTAGCATGTAATGGATTCGACTGGAATTCGACCTCAGCTCTCCGATTCCTCAATCCGAGCCGCTAACCATTACTCCACCATGCCCTCTCTAGTATCTTGCAATACTTAGTCTAAAAGAACCATTATTTTTTACCTTCTAAAGGTTTTTCCTTTGTCGATTACTTAAAATCAGAGTGGGTAAATATTGAATCGATTTTACCTTTTTAAAACGAGTTTCGATCAAACTTATATCAGACCCTGTAATACAAAAAGTGATAGCGATGGTTTATAGCTCGTTTCAATCAGATATTTCTCTTCACCAGGGATGATTAGGGTCTGTCCCTATTGTTACCATCCTAAACATACTACATGAGATGTAACAAAGCTGTTCAAGGCAAGTCTTATTTTGATCATAAAACGCTTTCATGTAATTGGAAAAATCTCTAAATGGATCGGTTATCCTCTGACTGTTTCTACGATTAATCAAAGAGGAAACGTTAGTTCTTTATAATTTCATCCAACGAAAACAACAGCAGCTAGCAGTCACTGAAAAAGAGTAATTATTCGCGATGCTTTATATTCTGAGGTATATGAAGGCTGTTGTCTAGAATGGAATTGTATACCAAAACGAAACAATTCATGCGAAGTATTGTGAACAATTGAAAGAATTGTGCCAAAGTATGCAGCAACATGGACCTTGCTTTGTTTAACTGTTAAACCATAGTCACTCAAGAAAACATTATGACGCTAAATATGGAAAATTTGCCTCAACCTCCTTACTCTCCTGGTCTGGCTCCATCTGACTATTATCTTTTCAGATCATTGCAATATTTTAGAGGAAAGAGTTTATTAATTTTGAATGTTTCCTTTTTTTGTTTTTTGGCATCGAAAGGCATACGGCCATATCACGTTGGAACACTAGAAAGTTAAGCAACGTCGAGCCTGGTCAGTAGTAGATGGATGACAATTTGTGAATACCAGGTGTTGTAAGCTTGGATGGTCGGTGGTGTAATGAATAATGGATTTGAATTGAAAATTGGATAGCTGAGTTCCAATTCCAGTTGGGTTTGTTATATTCATTTTTACAAAAATACCCGTCGGAAAGGCATGTATCTACTTTTTCTCCCCATCCCCATAAATCATTATTATAACTAAAAGGCTTGAAAAATCCAAAATATTTTCCAACTTTAAATAACTTTCAAAAGGTCGATAAACCGTAAAATAAACAATCACTCAATCTTTACACCAAAAACTGAATATATTATATCCGAGGTATCATTAATTTGCCAAATAAATAGGATATTTTCGATAACGAGATGAAATATTATCAATAAACACCAAAGAAGCAGTGATACTCGTCCACTCGAAGGTGCAGCGGCCAGACATCAAAGGTACTTCCTCCATCCAGAATCTCCTATGCAAATCGAATGTTCTAATAAGGTTTTAAAAAAATGTCCATGGTTGTTGGGATGACAACTGTAATGACGACGGAAAGGGCCTGAAAAAAAAATCAATTTATAATAGCAACCATATTCCGTCTTAGAAATCTAAGACAAATATTTTAAACAGACACTTTTGGACACTGAGGTCAACATCGAGTTGCAATGGTCTGTTTCATATCTGAAAGGTCTGGAGATTACGTTTAAGCACGTCTCGGTGTTGCCCTCACTGATCACTTTTATATAGTTTTATATATCTTCAGGATATGAAGATTGCTTTCAAGCATGAAACAGCCTGTCACCGATTTCGGTGTCAAGATCTATGTCCACTTTTATATTTACATACGCTCTATTTGTGATATTGAGCACTAATACCCAAAACATAGCATACCTTAAAACTCTATTTTTATCATAATTTTTTGACCCAAACACACACCTTACTTGAAATAGTATATAAAAACCATTACATTGTATGTGATTTGGTTTGGTTTATTTTGTTTTATGGCATATCAACCTCAATGGGTTATTTAATGCCGACAATATTTTTAGGATAGATTCTTTTGAATAGAATATGTATTCTTTGTCTTAGATTGGTTTGGTTTATTTTGTTTTACGTCACATCAACCTCAACGGGTTATTTAATGCCGACAGTATTTTTAGGATAGATTCGTATGAATAGAATATGTATTCTTTGGTTTAGATAGGTTTGGTTTATTTTGTTTTATGGCATATCAACCTCAATGGGTTATTTAATGCCGACAACGTTTTAGGATAGATTCATATGAATAGAATATGTATTCTTTGGTTGAGATTGGTTTGGTTTATTTTGTTTTACGGCATATCAACCTCAATGGGTTATTTAATGCCGACAACATTTTTAGGATAGATTCGTATGAATAGAATATGTATTCTTTGGTTTAGATTGGTTTGGTTTATTTTGTTTTATGGCATTAGATTGGTTTGGTTTATTTTGTTTTATGGCATATCAACCTCAATGTGTTATTTAATGCCGACAATATTTTTAGGATAGATTCGTATGAATAGAATATGTATTCTTTGTCTTAGATTGGTTTGGTTTATTTTGTTTTACGTCACATCAACCTCAATGGGTTATTTAATGCCGACATTTTTTATTGCTAGTAATATTTTGTTTTGTCAAAAATCTGTTTCTGGTAATATTTTTCCTTCAAAATTGTATTGCTGGTAATAATTTTTTTCAAAAAAGTATTGCTGGTAACATTTAACTATTTGCCCATAGCTGGGCCCCCCCCCCCAACAGGTGCTTCCACCCTGGGTCAGGGTGGACCTGGGAACACCAGCAATTATAAGAGGTGGTTCCACGTTCCTCAAAACCTTCTGATCAGAGGCCTTGCTGCTGGATGTAGTTTATCGTCTTACCCAGGAGGCGGATGTAGTTAACCCAGGACGATACATTATATGTGAGTCAGATAGAAAGTGAGAGAGAAAAGTAGATAGAAAGGGAGAGAGAAAGGGGGAGAGTCTGTGTGTGTCTGTGTGTGTTCAAACTATATTCTTTCTCTACTTCATTGTGCAATAAATAAATATTTGTCGTACTATCGTCTCAGTTTGCTGGCATTATTACTTGTTTTCTTGCAATAATAATGGCGCTAAAAATATAAACTGTAGTGTGGGCAATCATGAAATTTGTAAGTAGGGCTTATAGTAGTAAAATTGAAAATTAGCAGACGACAATTTACGGATTTGTTTTCGTTACTTTTTCTAAATCTCGTCAAACCTCAACTTGCTATTTGGCGAAATTATCACACATATACTCCGTGTCAAAATTACTTGTAAATATGATTGTAGGGAGAACGTTGTTTTGGCGAGGAGGTTGTTTTTTAGAATATAGCCATTTTAAATACGTTTTCAAAATAGCGAAAGGTGTTTTTATTAATTGATTTAGGATTAGCATGTAAAAGATTTTCGGAGGTTTTTTTTCCTCTACAAAACGAAAGTTCTCAAGAATCCTCACAAAGTCTTCTCTTTCGCCTGTTTTTTTTATTCATCACGAAATTTGTTAAACACGAGCAAAATATTAATAATGTGAAAAGTAGGAATTACTAAATCTTCATCGAGTAATATTTCAGCGATGTTTAAAAATGTCCATCATTTCATTTTCTTCTACTCTCTCTCTCTCACTCACTAACTCACTCTCTCTCTCTTCTCTCTCTATCACTCCCCCTCTTTCTTTTCCGTCTCTCTTCTCTTTCTATCTATCTCATCCTCTCTATTCTCTCCCCCCACACACACACACTCTCCTTTCTCTCTTTCTTTTCTCTCTCGCCCTCTCTACTTCTCCCTCTCTATATTTTTCTCTTACCCTCCTCTCTGTCTATTTTCTCTTTCTCTCTTTTCTTTCTCTCAATTTCCCCCTGGAGACATTGTTTAACGAGCTATTATTCCGTGTCCATTTTTAATTAATCGCTCAATATGACCGATAATGCATGAGTTTTGATGGCTTTCATCACGACATGAACGCTACCACGCGAGATTTGTCAATGTCTCCTCTCTCTCTGTTCCCCCTCTCTCTCTCTCTCTCTCTCTAGCTATCTTCCTCTCTCTTTTTTTCTCTCTCCTCTCTTTCCCTCTCTCTCACTCTCTCTCTCTCTCTGACTATCTCTTTTCTCTTTCCTCTCTCACTCGCTATCTCTTTTCTCTCCCCACCTCATTCTCCCTTTTCTCGCTCTCTCTTTGTTTTCTCCCTCTCTCCCTCTCCTCCGTCCCGATCTCTCTTTTCTCTCTCTCTCTCTCTTCCCCTCACTCTTTTCTCTCTCCCTTTCTTTCTCTTCTTTCTCACCACCTCATTCTCTCCTTTCTCACTCTCTCTATGTTTTCTCCCTATCTCTCTCTTTTCTCTCTCCCCCGCTCTCTTTTCTCTATCTCTATCTCTCCCTCTCTCTTTTCCTCTTTCTCCCTTTCCTTCTCTTCTTTCCCCACCTCATTCTCAGTTTTCTCTCTCTCTCTCTGTTTTCTCCTCTCTCTCTCTTCTCTCTCCTTCGTTCTCTTTTCTCTCTGAATATCACCCCTCTCTCTTTTCTCTTTTACCTTTCTTTCTCTTCTCTCTCTATCTCTCCCCATCTGATTCGCCATCTTTCTCCCTCTCTCCGTCTCTCTCTCTCTCCCTCCTTCCCTCCCTTCCTCCTTGGTATTGAAGTATCACTATTTCGCTTTCTTTTCCTCTCTCTCTCTTTCTCTCTCTACTCCCCGCTTTCGCTCTGACGTCTCGAATTCTTGTCTTCTGTTCGCTTATCTTTTCCTTCATTTCTTTATCTCTCTCTCTATTCTCCTATTTTACTTCTCCCTCTTTCTGTGTGCGTTTCTTCTTTCTTTACTTACTTTCTCTCCTTTTTTTCCTCTTCGTTTTGATACTTCTCTCTTTCTCTATTTCTTCTCCTTTTTAAAATTTCTCTTCCTCTTCTCTATTTGCTATTTTTCTTTCTTTTTTGCATACGTGTAAAAAGAACATTCTTCCCTCGCTTTCTTTCTTCCGTTTTTTTAGCTTTGATAGCGTGCTTTTTACAATGTCCCCCTCCCTATCACTTTCTCTATCACTTTCTCTATCACTCTTCTTTTCTATTACTGCATTATCATCCCTAATCTTTCCCTTACTCAATTTAGTGTATTTCTTCCTATCAAACAATCGATTAAATCTATTTTCTATCCTTCCTTTGTTTTCTCTCTTTTTATTTGTCTGTCTGTCAGTCTGTCTGTCTGTCTGTCTGTCAGTCTGTCAGTCTGTCTGTCTGTCTGTCAGTCTGTCTGTCTGTCTGTCTGTTCTTATGACCGTTCCAATTTCTTTGCAGGCTGTCACTTGTCACCATTCATATATACCTTATTCTTTTAACCAATCAGATTTTTTTATTTCATTAACATCACCGTCTTATAAATCAAATATTCTTTAATAATTTTTCTTCAATTATTTCTGGCTTTCTTTGTAAATATCTTCAGATATCATATTCCTTAATCTAAAATTTATATAGCTATCAAATGGTCTTTTCGTTTTTCTTACAATCGCCCGGAATACCTTCACTTTCAGCTTTCCAGTCTCTCTCTCTCTCTCTCTCACACACACACACACACACACACACACACTCTCTATTTGTCTATCTAGCTAGGTAGCTGTCTATCTGTCTGTCTTTCTGTCTATCCATTTACTAAGCGGTATCTTCCTTATCACTGACATTTGCGCATTTGCAATATGTAAACAAGAACTAAATCTTATTCTATTCAGATTTCTCCATCTTATCTCATTTGATATGATCTCTCTCTCTCCTCTCTCTCTCTCTCTATCATTTTTATCTCTTCCTCAACCAACCAGATCTTTTCATTTCCCTCTGTCTTCTCTATATCTTCTCTCCACTCTCACCTCTCTCTCTCTCTCACTCTCTCTCGAATTTTTATCTCTTCCTCAACTAACAAGATCTTTTCATTTCCCTCTGTCTTCTCTATATCTTCTCTCCACTCTCACCTCTCTCTCTCTCTCACTCTCTCTCGAATTTTTATCTCTTCCTCAACTAACAAGATCTTTTCATTTCCCTCTTTCTTCTCTATATCTTCTCTCCTCTCTCACCTCTCTCTCTTTCTCTCTCTTTCTACTTATCTATCTCTCTATTTATTTCTCTCTCTTTGACTTACTTTCCCTACTCGGCAATGTTTTATTTCATGTTTGACTTTCTCTTTAAATGTTTATCTGTCTCTCACTCTCTTTCTCTCTTTCTGTGTATCGCTCACTCTCCTTCACTCTTTTGTGTGTCTCTCTTTCTCTCTTTTTGTGTGTCTCTCTCACTCTATATCTGTCAATCTATCTCTCTCTATCTCTCATTTTTATTTCTTTTTCCCTGACTCGGCAATGTTTTACGTCATGCTGAAATTTCTGTTTACTTAACTCCATCTTTCTCACACACACACACACTCTCACTCTCTATCACACTCACGTTCTCTCTCTCTCTCTCTCTGTTTGTCTTACTCTCTTTCTCTCTTTTCTGTTAATCAGTCTACCTCTCTCTCACTTACTTTCCGTACTCGTCAATACTTTATTTTATGGTTGAATTTCTCTTTAGGTATTTATATCTGTCTCTCTTTCTCTGTTTTTATTTTTCTCTTTCACTCTCACTGTTTATCTGTTTGTCTCTGTCTATCTCTTTCTTTCTTCCTTTCTTTCTTTCTTTCTTTCGTTCTTTACTCGGCAATGTTTATGTCATGCCTAAATTTCCGATTCCTTTTGTATCTCTCTCTTTCTCTTTTTGGTTGTCTATTTCTCACTCTGATAATCTTCCTCTCGCTTTCTATTTATATGTCTCTCTCTCTCTCTCTCTTTCTCTCTCTTTCTCTCTTTCTCTTTATCTCTCTTTCTTTGACTTACTTTCTCTACTCGGCAATGTTTTATTTCATGTATTTCCTTATTTGTGTGTGTCTCTCACTCTCTCTATTTGTTTACCTCTCTCTCTCTCTCTCTCTCTCTCTCTGTCTTTTATCGATCTGCTCACCACTGCTTATGTTTCAATGAACAAAGAATGTCGCTTTTTGATTTATATCGACGACAGTAACTCGTTCAATTTCCATTCGCCGCCATTTTTCGATTCACCAGAATAACGCGAACAACATCTTTCGACTCAACGCATGCGCACGTGCTCTGGGATTTTTTCTCTCTTTCTCTTTCTTCCGAAACTTTTCTGTTCTTCCAGACTTATTCTCGTCATATTTATCGTTTCTTATTTTAATTTCCACCTTCTTTTTTAAAAGTCTAATAGTTCATTAAAAATGTCGACTCTCACTGATAACTAAACATTGGCTCCCACATGCGTGCAAGCAGAGTAGAACGTCTTGATATCAAGATTGGTTGACATTAATTTCGCTTTTTAAAAAATAAGGCTGACAACTCGAAACTGTGTATCCACTAAGAAAATAAAGTTTATAATAAGAAGAAACATTTTCCTATTTTTAATGGCATTGGTCGGTCACAAGAGACCATGGAACTGCACCTGAAGCGCTCACGCCTGGTCGTATTTTTATGAGAGATCGACAGTAGCTTATGAAGCACATTTCTCCTCTCCACGCTACCGATGTTATCCAAGGCAGAGGCATATATATCTATATCTATATCTATCTATCTACATATATATATATATATATATATATATATATATATATATATATATATATATATATATATATATATATATATATATATATATATATATAATCCTAAAGAGCTAGGAACTACCTACCTAGGTTTAACTTAAATGGATCTTCAGGGTAAACTGAAGCTTTTTTCTTTGGACTGGAAATTAAGGCACTGGACGATTTTTTTGCCGTGCTCGGATGTTTCTAGTTCTTTATTTTTTTCCAATTTTTTTCCCAGATACCAATTTGTTACGACATATATATATATATATATATATGTGTGTGTGTGTGTGTGTGTGTGTGTGTGTGTGTGTGTGTGTGTGTGTGTGACTGACAAAAAGATTTTTAGTTAAAATTGGGTCACTTAGGACTTTCGCATTGAATATATATGTTACAGTTCTCAGAATAATTCTGGTGATAAGATAATTTGGATAAAAAGAAGACAATTGGAAAATATTGTTTCCAGTCATTGCCGACGCATTTCGTCAATCCGACTTTATCACGTGAACTTTAAAAGCGAAATGTTTTTAGTTACATTAAATTCAGAATATTAAAAATGGAACGCTCCTTTGATAGAAGCTTTCCCTTTTTAATATTTTGAATTTCGCTTTTAAATTTGCCTTGTTTTTATCCATATGTGTACAAAACTGTTCCTCCCAATATATTGGAGAAACAAGTAGAAATTAAAAATACTTATGTATGAACACAAAATAGACCTTACAATAAACAACTTAGCTAATGCACTAGTAATACATAGGAATAAATTCAACCATAATTTTGATTTTAAAAATGCTATACTTATAAAAAAGAAAATAACTCACTCAGAAGGAAAATTCTAGAGAGTGCCACCATAGAACATTACCCAAATATTAATCTACGCTCAGGCTTTTTTCCTATTTCACCTTTCTTAACAACATTACTGCTCTCACAAACAAACGTACACAACAATATCGTAAATTCAAAAGAAAATGGTTAAATCCGCCAACACAGATAATATTCTCCACACGTGACATTAACTGGCGTTATTTTCAGTTAACAATATGAAAATAGCGTTTCCTACATTCCAGTTGCTAAAAACACTCTGTCTTTTGTTTTTATTGATTTCCTCGTTTAATTAAATTCATTTTGTTTTTTGCTTTGAGAAAGTCCACATTGGACGAAACGCGTCAGCAATTAATAGTGTTTTCCTATTGTCATTTATATTTATAAAGATTGTCTTATCTACAGGTTAACTCTGAGAAATTTCCTCATATATATATATATATATATATATATATATATATATATATATATATAAGTATAAACGATCATCAGATCATTGAACACACTTACCCATAAATAGATAAAACTTTAAACAATATATATATATGATTATGCGTCTAACTTTTTGCCTAAATGATTTTCGCCAAGTGAACGGCCAAATTAAAAGAGTGTACAATATAATCTTCATAGAATGAAAAAGTAGAGCAATTTAATAATTAAAATAACAGAAACACTGGCTTTTTTGCAACCACGGTTTCTGCCAAAATGGTTTCGTCAGGCAACAAAGCTAAAGATGACGGTCAAATGATCGACTGTACCGTTTCAATAAGTACCTTATGCTATCCTCTAACTTTATAAGAGCCAGGTCAGACCGAAAGTGAAATACTGTTGCGATATTTGGGCAGGAGCTGCCCAGAACTCACTTGAAAGTCTTGCCAGAGCCCAAAAGAGTCTAGGAGTCCTTGATAGAGAAGAATTATTTTCCACCCTCTGACCTCTCACTCACAGGTGGAATGTGGCGAGACTCTCGCTGTTCTATCGTGACTGTCATGGAAAGTGCTCGGACAAACTGCATCTATATATATATATATATATATATATATATATATATATATATATATATATATATAATCCGTAGGAGGTAGCGATTTTCCCAGTGAGGTTTTTTTATTATAAAAATATTAAAAAAGTTAACTCGATGATGAGAGCTCAATGTACGAATTTATATACAGAGAATTATAAATAAATAAATAATAAGGAAAGTCTTAATTAGTCATCATATAATCGGTTATAAATTTATTTCAACAATTACATATATATATATATATATATATATATATATATATATATATATATATATATATATACACAAGGGTTTGACAAAATGATTGGAACAGTTGCAAAATCCACTCCTATATTTCAAAGACCTATTAAGAACTTTAACTAAAACTTCGTAATTGCAGGTTATATCTATTGTAAATACCTTTATTCATCTAATTTACTGTCTTTGGCCTATTTATTTTTAGAATTTAGTAAAATTTAAGCTAAATGCGTGACCTCTCTGAGTTCGAAAAAGGGCAAATTGTTGGAGCTCGCATGGCAGGAGCCTCGATCACTAAGGTTGCTGAACTGTTTGGTTTTTCCAGAGCTACCCTATCAAGAACACTGATGCAAACAGGGCAAGACCTCTAGCAACACTGATGCAATTCGGGCCAGACTTGCAAACTTACTGACAGGGACTGACGTGCATTGAAACGCAATGTGGCAAAAAATCATCGGACAAATGCGGCCAAAGTGACTGCTGAGTTGAATAACCATCTGAATAGTTCAGTTTCTACTAAAACTATTTACCGTGAGCTCCATAAGGTTGCATTTCATGTAAGATCCGCTGTAAGGAAACCTCTTCTCGACATTCGCAACATTCAGAAGTGGTTGAAGTGGTGCAGACATCACAATGCCTGGTCTGCAGACCAATGGAAGCAAGTCATATTCTCAAACAAGTCCAGTTTTTCTCTTTTCCCAACATCATGGCGAGTTTATGTGCGGAGGCAGCCCAAAGAAACTTACAACCCTGACTGCCTTCTTCCAGCAGTGAAGCATGTAGATGGATCAGTGATAGTTTGGGCCGTAATATCATGGAAATGCCTCGGTCCAATAGTTGCCCTGCATAGAAGAATCAGCAGCAAAGATTACCTGAACATTTTGGGAGATCATGTTCATCCAATGGCCCAGACTTTATTCCCTGATGGTGACTGCATCTTCCAAGACGATAATGCTCCAATACATACCGCTCCAGTGGTTAAGAATTGGTATGAAGAGCATGAAAGTGAGCTAGAACACATGGAGTGGCCTCCCCAATCTCCAGATATCAATATTATTGAACATTTGTGGTGCATTTTGGAGCGACAAGTTAGGAGCCGTTATCCTCCACCGTTGTGTTGTAAAGAGCTGGAGAAGGTTTTAATGGAAGAATGACTGAAAATTACTTTGGATGAACTCAGGAAGCTGTATAATTCCATTCCTAGACGTATGAAAGCTGTATGTGAGGCTAAAAGAGGACCAACTCCATATTAAATAAATTATCTTTGTATTTAACAAGTGTTTCAATTATTTTGTCCAACCCCTGTATATATATATATATATATATATATATATATATATATATATATATATATATATATATATATATATATGTAAAATGTGTAAATATATATTTAAATAATTTTTTTGTGGTACAGAATTTAATAATAGATAGGAAAAGACAAAATTTATGAGGCATTTTTTAAAAAGGAAAAGCTAAAAGAAAAAAACCGGTTTCGTCCCAGGACTTATGAAGTTTATTTTTCTGGGAATAGAAAATTTATAGAAGCGTGTAAATTAAATTAACGAATGGAATGGAATGGAATGAAAGAGGAAAAAAATGAATTTCAAGAAACTAGAGTCCAATAACATTCAGACCCAGTAAGCATTCCCTCTGTTTACAAAGGGAAGGCCCACGGGATCTGATATGCAAGAATCTTGAGGGGAAATGGGGAGTGGAACCTAAATAAAATCGAAAAAACGGTCCGCACTAAAAATTAATCAGACATTTCCTACTATTTATTATATGCTCAGCAATAGCACATTGATATATATATATATATATATATATATATATATATATATATATATATATATATATATATATATATATATATATATATATATATATCCCACATGAGTAAAGATATATGAGAAAAAGATGTAGAAAATAAATATGGGGGGGTTAAAAGTGTATTTATATAAATATATATATATATATATATATATATATATATATATATATATGCAATTTTTATATATATTATTTATATATTTATTATTTATATATACGTGCTTATTGGAAAGCGCTTAATATCAGTGTTAGAGCTAACATATTTAGTTACATCAATCCAACTATATATATATATATATATATATATATATATTTCGTTCGATTGATGTGGCCATATATATATATATATATATATATATATATATATATATATATATATATTATATGTTTGTCTCATCAGACCGACTTCATTTTATTAAATTACATAAATTCTAACAGAAAATTTGATATAAAAAATCAAACATTTAAAAAAAATGAATTAGCGATTTTAACTTGACCGTAAAAATATTTTTGGGAGGTCTTATACTATTGAAGCGAAAGAAATAGGAGAAAAAAAAGAATTTTGAATATTGGAGTAAGGGAAGGTAAGGTCAAAGTTTATGGGTAACCCTTTAACCACAACCAGTATTAAATTCACGTGAACGGAAACTATGTTGTTATTCATTGAAACATCATCATGATTTTTATAATTATCATAATAAAAATAATAATAATAATAATAATAATAATAATAATAATAATAATAATAATAATAATATGTAATATAATATATTTAATATGTAATATAATGTATAATATAATGTATAATATAATGTAACAAGAAATTATGTTTTTTATATATCCCACATGAGTAAAGATATATGAGAAAAAGTTGTAGAAAATGCAACTGGTATATTTAAGCATATTTATTTAGACAAGACGAAGAATAAACAGTGTGGGGCTTACTTTTCCGAGAAATGCTGCTGCTGTTTGTTAGAGGGCTACCTGTGGAAATTATATTCACTAACTAAATCCAAGCACCAGTTTAATGTCTAATATTCATATATATATATATATATATATATATATATATATATATATATATATATATATATATATATATGAATGGCTAAACTGTCGCCTAAATTACGCAGAAATGAAAACGACGCTGACATCTCATTTTAAGAGATATATTTACCAAAATTACATAAAAATGTCTTCAAATGTTAAAGAGTAAACTTATTTAATAAAATCACTATTAGCATTAAAACCGACCTCCAGACGATATCGGAATCTCCTGCAACTCTTCTGGACGGCCTCTTTGTTTAATTTGGTGAATACTGTCATAATCCTAGACTTTCATCTTTAGTATTACAAGGAGTATCATTGTTCTCTCGCCCAACTGCGCCCCACATATAATAATCAAGAGGGTTGCAGCCTGGGGAGTTAGGTGGCCAGATGCAAAGGGTGATGTGGTCGCAGATATTGTATGAAAGTCATGACTGGGTTCTCCTGCTTTTTTTGGCATGGTGCAGAGTCCTGCTGCCAGATATAATGTCTTCCAGCAGCCACCCTCTTGACTCAGGTAAGCACTACACCCTCAAGTCACAAGATGGGGGACTCCGTGTTGATTTTGAGGTCCTGTGGGAAGATTAATGGAGGCCTAACGTCGCCATTACTAGTGATCACCCCAAACACCTTCATAATCACCATGAGACTCATCCAACCTCAGATTGACACTAAAACACTTTGAAATCTTCGTATTGGAGCTTCTGGCACAAATTCCAAGCAGTACAGCATGCCGTTTCCACATTTCTAGTGGAAGGAATTATGTCATGGTGACCTTTTTCTCAAAGACGGTGCCCAACTGACTCTACTAAACCGGACAGTTGACAAATTTAAAAACGAAAAATGCGCATGCGCGAATTTAAAAAAATAAAATGGTGACCATTTACCCATCGCACACTGTATACGTATTTGCACATATACGAGAACGTTCTGCAAAATACTCATTAGTTTCCCGCCCCAAAAGAAATCCGGTATTAATTCCTTTGGTTAGACTTTGCAAAGAGGGTCGGACGAAGAACTTTTCAGCACCCACTCGTGTATATACACATGCACACACGCACACACACAGAGCACACACACACACACACACAAACAACACACACAAAACACACACACACATATATATATATATATATATATACTTTCATATTTATACATTGAATATGTATTTATAGGTTCTCATATGGTTAATATAGTGTAAGTACCTATATCGTTATACACACCAAAATAAGTTTTGTGTATGTATGTGTTTTCATGTGTGCATATGACGCTGTGTTCGTGTGTACGTGTTCATGCATGCGCGTGAGCATCTGAAGCCGATCCATTTGTATAGCATCATTAAAAACCTTCTCATTTCGACAATGGAGATCTAAGTATATTAAAGAATTTAACTCTCTTCGATTCTCTTTGTGAAGTGCCGACTTCAAAGAATTTTTGATATGGTTCAGCTTTTGAAGATAGGCCAGTTACCCAAATCACAAAATATATTACTCTATGCCCGACTGCATTCAAATGTGTGCGTGTGTGTTTCAGAGGTGGTTTGTGTATTTGGGTTCAGAGAAGGATTATAATGGTAGCCGATGTCCCTCTTTTCTTTTTGCCTCTCACGAAACACCGCCCCCCACCCCGCCTCTCTCACTGTCATTTTCTTTATATATCTCTTGCTTATATACATTTTTATTATTACTATTATTATTATTATTATTATTATTATTATTATTATTATTATTATTATTATTATTATTCGTTTCCCCTCTTTCTCTGTCTCTGGAAGTGAAATATTTCTCCTCTTTATTTAAATATATATAGGCATATATATATATATATATATATATATATATATATATATATATATATATATATATATATATATGTATAGTGTGATGGGTAAATTTTCGCCATTTTATATTTATAATTTCGCGCATGCGCATTGTTTGTTTTTTAGTTTGTCGAATGCACAGTATAATAGGGTCAGTTGGGCTCCGTCTGTGAGAAAAAGAGCTCCATGACGTAATTTACTCCGTTAGAAATTTGGAAACGACATGCTGTACTGCTTGTTATTCGCAGCGGAAGCTCCAATGCGAAGATTTTAGAATGTTTGGGTGTCAATCGGAGGACAGTGTAAATGATTCGAAAAGAGCTGGATGAGTCTAATATTGATTACGGAAGTGTTATAATGACGAAATTATGCCTCCATTCATCTTCCTATAGGGTATAAGACACAACACGGAGGCCTATATCAAGTGTCCTGAGGAGGTAGTGCTGTCCTGGGTCAAGTGGATGGTTACTGGAAAACACTATATCTAGACACAGGACACTGCACCATGCCACACAAGCCGGAGAACCCAGTCATAGCTTTTAAACAATTTCTGCAACCAAGCACATCGTAAAACCAAAGAGGAATTCAAGGCAAGGATTATAGCAGTATTCACCAACTTAAACAAGGAGGCCGCAAAGAAGAGATGCCGGAGATTCCCAAGTCGTCTGAAGACCGTGATTGAATCTAATACCGATTTTATTGAATAAATTTACTCTCTAATATTTCAAGATATTTTTGTGTAATTTTGGTAAATATATGTTAAAATGTGATGTCACTGTTATTTTCATTTCTGCGTAATTTAGACGGCAATTTAGCCATCTCACTACATATATATATATATATATATATATATATATATATATATATATATATATATATTTGTCATCCACAGACAGACTGTTTCGCAGCTCAACAGTGTGGCTAGACGTCCGGTTGCCTCTAGCTAGGATCGAAACCCGACTGAATTAGCGTCAGTCGGAACTTCTACCACTAAGCCGTCGGCTCACGGCAGGGATGAATTTTAGCGTGTTTATTTTTAGATTTAGATAAACACACAGTCAAATATGTAGTCGGCAGAAACAATTCCAGGCCAAACACGGATATATTTTTAAAAATACTCAATTCACTGTTCAGAATGTAACGTGTAGAACAGGTTGCATAAAAAGAATAAAATGTTTACCTTATTCACTAGACATGTTTGAATCGCAATGTATCATCAGGTTGTGAGGCAAATAAAACATGTTCATATTGTTCAGCCACACATGCTTGAATGAAGATATGTTACCTGAATATATATATATATATATATATATATATATATATATATATATATATATATGTATATATATATATATATATATATATATATATATATATATATATGTATATATATATATATATATATATATATATATATATATATATATATATATATATATAAAAGTGACTCACCTGATGTTTTTTTACTTAAAAATTTTTTCGCCTATTGTTTTTGGGTTCAAACTAATTTTTAATCTTACTAATATAAAGACCCCTTCCCGATCACCTAGTAAAAAAGTTTGCTCACCCTAAGGTATTCTATTGATAAGTATAATGTTGGCTATAAATGAGATTTAGGGAAAAACTCTGTGCAAAAAAAGTGACTCGCTTATTTCCTGCAACTAGTAATCAATAGAAACATAACCGAACAGCTTTAAATAAAGAATAATAGAGGTATAATTTATTTATAATAGGTAATATAGTTCGAAATATTTAATAATCTATGGGTCCTCCTTTATTTTGAATAACCTTTTCAACCCTTTTTGGCATTGACTTGATTAGGTTCTGGCAAATCTCATCTCCAAGCATTGAATTCCATTCGGATATGAAATTCACAATCAAATCCTCTTTGTTTCTCAACTGCTTTCTCGAGAGCCTGTACTCCATAAGTTTTTTATGGGGTTGAGGTCAGAAGATTGGGGCGGCCATGTCATAACACTCACCTGCTTCTCATCAATGTATTCCTTCATCAAATTTGATTTGTGACAGGGAGCATTATCCTGTATAAAAATTCAGCAGAAGGGAGCAGACAAGACTCTAGAATTCTCTTGTACTGCTCGTTCCTGAAGGTCTTTTCAATAGGTTTTTAAGAAACCATTTCCATGAAAAGAAAAGCATCCCCAGAACATTATACTGAACAGATGCATGACAGTACTTACTGCTAAATTCAAAGAGCTTTCAAAGGTTTTTAGATCATTTATCCTTTGAATTTAGCTCAACTTTCGTTTCATCGGAGAAGAGAACATTTAGTAAAAAAATCAGGTGAGTCACTTTTATCGAACAGCACTGTGTATATACACACACACACACACACACACACACATACATATATATATATATATATATATATATATATATATATATATATATATATATATATATATATATATATTACAATGAATCATGCATACAAAAAGTAAATTAGTAAAGTTAATGAGATAAAATTCAGTTCCTGCCACGCTGACTGATAAATACCTACAACAAAACTATTCATAAATTGCCATATTAGTAAAAAAAAAAAAACGCTCTCATTTAATTTTTTTAAAATTTCAACCTTAGCGTTGCGACTGCACGCTCCACAAGTTTGTATCTGTTATCAATAACACATTTCAAAAAAGCATATTTACATTTGCATTATATTTTATCGCCTCGGATGCTACCTGAATTTTACCAAAAAGAAAATAGTTTCTATGTCTGATGATGACCGGAGGAACTGTCGAAAGTACTTGCATATTTAAGGAAGTCGTGTTTATAATTTAAAAAAACATGGATCATAACATTCATCGAGGGATTAGTGGGTTCATGCATCTTTAGAATTTAGGAAGCGAAGTGATTTTCGTCATCTTATATCATTAACTTTACTAATTTACTTTTTATATGAATGATTCATTGTAATATAAATTAAATTGCACCAGACACACGCGCGCACACACACACACACACACACACATATATATATATATATATATATATGTGCGTGTGTGTGTGTTTGTGTATGTATGTGCGTGTGTGTGCGTTTACTTACGTCTGAGTGTATGTATATAAAACACCCACAAATATAAGTGGGCAGGTGTAATTATCTGTGTGTATATATACATAACTATGCAATCAGTAAATGTGTCTACGCATACATTTGAACCGTTTGAATATATATCTGTTTGTTCGTATGTGTGTACGTATCTATCTATCTATCTGCCTGCCTCTCTGTCTATCTATCTATCTATCTCAATCTGTTTCTATCTATCTATCTATCTCAGTCTGCTCATATCAATCTATCTATCGATGTTGCTTGGTATGTTATCTATCTATCTATGTTCATATCTATCTATTTTGCTTCATCTATCTATCTATTAATCTATCTCAGTCTGTTCGTATCTATCTATCTATCTATCTATCTATGGATATATCACTTTCAATCTCCTCATCTTTGTCTGCCTTTAAGTATGTTCATATCTATCTATCTATCTATCTCAGTCCTTTCTATCTATCTATCTATCTATCTATCTATCTATCTATCTATCTATCTGTCTGTCTGTCACAGTCTGCTTCTATCTATCTATCTATGCACAGGTGCGTCGAAGTACTTCTGTTAGTGTCCAGGCGCGCGTTTAGCCTACTGGAAATGATAAAGATACAACCTAATAAATAAACTAAATGCTGGAGAGGTTCATTTGTTAAAGTCGACAGAGACAGTACTGGATACTTCTGTGGCTTTTCGCTTCCTCAACGGTCTTGAGCTGCCTTATTGTCCACTCAACAGGTTCTAGCTAAAAGTCTTCTCAGAAATCTCAACCCTCTAATGTTTTGGGTTGAAAATCTCCTCTGCCAAATAGCTCCTTCTACGTAACTATCCAACATGGGTTAAGCAAAAAAGGACGAGTTCGTTCTGAGGATAATCTAAACTTGGCAATTGAATTCTCTGGTTCAACCTAGTTTATGCCTGCTTTACGCATATCTATTTTTATGTTGCTTACTCTAGACACTGTTCATTATCCTTCGATAACAACAGGCGCATCTTCCTAAGGTCTCCAGAAAAAAAAATACTTATCAATATTTTAACTTTTTCCATATTTATTCTTTTGCCTGTCAAACGAGTGAACCGCACTATGTAGCTGTTTCTCTTGTTTAAAACTAATAGATGGGGCCTTCTGGACTGGACTGCGGGATCCGTTTCAAACTTTACTGGATGTACTTGCAGTATTCGGACCGTTATCCTCATCTTCACTGCCATATTCACAACGTTTCGGCTTCTCTATCCCTGAGATGAGGTATTATGTTTACTTGCATTATTTCCATTATTCGGACTGTTATCCTCTTCTTCACTGTCATATTTACAACGTTTCGGCCTCTCTATCCCTGAGATGAGGTATTATGATTACTTGCATTATTTACATTATTCGGACCGTTATCCTCATCTTCATTGCCATATTCACAAATTTTCGGTCTCTATATCTCTGAGATGAGGTATTATGATTACTTGCATTATTTACATTATTCGGGGCGTTATCCTCATCTTCACTGCCATATTCACAAAGTTTCGGTCTCTATATCTCTGAGATGAGGTATTATGATTATTTGCATTATTTACATTATTCAGACCATTATCCTCATCTTCATTGCCATATTCCCAACGTTTCGGCCGTTGTATGCTCCTACCGTCTTCAGGTGACTGGATCTCTGAGATGAGGTATTATGATTTCTTGCATTATTTACATTATTGGTGACACTAGAAGCAGGCTTGCGGAGTATGTCGCCTATCCATCTTGCTGGTCTCATATAGGGTTCTGATGTTCCAGGTCCCTATCTTTGTTGTTGACTTAGTCGTCAGAATATTTGTTGGCGGACTGCCAGGGGACTGCCAGGGGAATTTCACCAGCACGCGTCATACGCACCAAATTGAAGGACTCTTCCTCTGCCATGTTGTTGTTTAAAGATATCGTTGTGGTTTCTGTAACAAGCTAGTTTATAAGTGAGTAGTTCGTTAGCCTACTTCACAGCACGCAACCAGGAGGACCAGGGTGTGTCTTTCGTCTGTCTCCTACCCTCACAGACCTGTTGATCTTGGTTGGACCTGCTAAGGGCCAAATACCCCACAGCTCTGGGGATAGTTGAAGCACGCAAGTCCTACCACGTCCAGGCGACACATCATCAGGACAGGCAGGCAGGCTTAGTAATTGATTCAATATAACAACAGTGGAAGACGTGCGAGTTTCTCTCTTGGTGGTTAGCATCAGCCATACTGAGAGAAATCCAAAAAGTTCCTTTAAGATGATTAATTGAGACCAGTTTGCTGATGAATAAATTATTACTAAATATCTGAATTTTAAAAAAATATCATTGCCGTTTTATTTATGTTTGCTTTCATAGTTCTAGGTCACCCTTGGGCATGATGCATACATTGTAAACGTACGTAATGACAATTCACAAATCTTAAAATTTGAGAGAGCCGAAATTTTATTTGAAAAATTCTATAACTGTAAGATAAAACGAAAAGAAAAATCGAAATTCTTTTGGAAGTCTATGACCATGATAGAACCATCCAGTCGCAATAAGACTCTATTTATTCATATGTAACCCATTATGACAATCATCAATATCATCCTTCTCTTTAGGTCAGCTAATAACCCGCTGATCTCTTCACTGGTTTGCAGTCCAACTGGCGGCTGATATGAAAGGGTTGCAAAAATAATCTATATGATTAGAGCCTGTAGCTTTTCAATCAGTTGCGTCCAAATATTGATCTACCAAGAAAAGATAGTGTTAGATAGATAGATAGATTTATATAATATATATATATATATATATATATATATATATATATATATATATATATATATATATAACAACACATGCTTGAATATATATATATATATATATATATATATATATATATATATATATATATTGTCGAGAGAAGATAATAAGCTTGGTGTAGAGGAATGAGTGAGCTTCCAAATGAAAAAGTACTCAAAAAAGTTCACATGAATAGCCAGGCAGGCAGGCATTGTTAAAGAAATAGCCCCGTAGACAAACCTACACATTAGCGGACTGACATCGAGTTTCAGAAGAGAGTAAGTAAATAGAAAGCTTCTTTCTTAAAGAAAATAGTCGAATAAATGCGTGTTAATGAATGACACGTCAATTGAATAAGGCAGACTAAATTTTCTAAACTAGCTTCTCGTGGTTTTTTAGCTAATTATCCAGATTTACAATTTTCGAACATCGACTACTATATAATGGTCATGTAATGCGAATGTGCGTTCTATTCTAACGGAATGAGAAATCGGTGAGCCGAGTTCAAATTCCAGTCGAATTCGTTACATTCACTTATGCGCAAATACCCTTGTGAAAAGTATGTATGAATCATTTCTCTCCTCCACCCACCCCCCGCAGCTATAGGTTGAATAGCGGAGCAGACTGGTTTCTATAGCCTTGACTGGCAACCAGTCTACCGCAGAAAGAAACGGTGACCAACTGCGATAAAATCTTCTGCCTAGTCAGTCGTGAATCTAAAGAAACATGATCGTCCAAGCGTGTAACATGTAAGGAACTTAACTGACTGAATTCAACTAGTTTGAATTTGAACCCGCAGCCATCATTATAAATATGTGCATTTCGTGACTTATATGACATTAAACGAAACTTTTATGTGAACATAAACACCTCGCCATAACGCAAGTGTTCACAAGTTATATTTGCTGACCATTTCTACTGTAGTGAGTTCGATCCTCACTGTTGGTGGTGAGCAATGCAAAATTAAGCTTATTTTTAAATAATAGAAATACGCTTTATTTGCACTCACCTCACGATACCAGATATTTTCGTTAATATTTTATAATGATGTTCACCCTGTACAAGGCCCCAGAGCCACTCGAGGTGGAGGGTTACAGAGTAAGGGGAACCCGAAATAAGGTGATAACGCCAAGAAGATGCAAGGGTCATTGGAAGTGAAAGAGAAGGAAAAGAAAAGAGGGAACTGGAAACCCAGTCCTAATCAGGAAACAAGAGATAAACCTCACTCCCGTTGAAAATATCAGGGAGGAGTGTGAACCGGATGATAGGCAAAAATGCTATCAGTCGTGTGTTTTTAATACATCCTTGGATTTCCAGTAACTTTAGAAACCTCCTTATGACTGGCTCGGGTGCTCTGATAATAATATTGTACAATTTTATAAGCTCTTTGCTGAGATTCATACTTTCAGTTTCAGTTTCACTTACTTTTAGTTTCACTTTTTTTTCTGTTGTGAAATGAAAACATATTATTAAGATTCATTTCTCCAAATCTCCGGCACTCTCCTCAGTATTTTAACTCTTCCCTATAATGCTGTCGTCTGGATGGATTTGAGTCTTCCTTAGATTCTAATTCGGTCTTTTTTTGTAGTATTTTCGTGTTTGTCCAAAGCGGCCCGGTAACGGTAGGTATGAACTTCACAACCACTTTTTTTTTCAGTTTTCTAATAATGTCGAGATATTATTTCAATTTCATCTTGTGCTCTGCTGTAATATCAATATCCAGATTTTCTTTGTTTCCAATGACTAAATATCGGTCACCTGGAATTAACCTGAGGGAAAGGACGTTCAGTTTTTTTAGGATTTTATGACTTTTTTCTGTTGTACTTCTTTTGGATTTTGTCTAAAATTGAACAAAACATTGTCAATACCCAGTCGTTTGAACAATTACCAATGAATCACATTTCATTCATAGTCTATTTTAGAGCTTCATTGACACAATTATCATTATCATCATTTCTTGTATTTACCTGATATTTTGTGATTATCACATCACCAGCACTCTTAATACTTTCATCGACTAATTATTATTGTTGTTGTTGTTGTGTTTTGCCTTCGCTTTTTTTCGCCATGCCTCAACCAGAGTTTTTTCGTTCTATTTTTATTTATCAGAAGATGCAAACAGAAAGAAAATATGTAATTATAGTCACCGTAACGAAATAAATCAACAAAAGATGTAAGAAGCATCTGCGAGAATGCTTTCTTGCAATTCACATCATTTTCGGGCGCACCAGGAATTTGATCTACACATTTGTTTGCTACTTTTCATATCTTTCCTAAAAGCCCTAATAACAACAAGTAATGTTGTTGTCTTGAGATGCCACATTCCACCGACTATCATTATTATTATTATTATTATTAATTTTTTTTATAAACATTGGGATCCTGTGAGCAAGTCATATCCATTAATTGGCATCTTCCTTTTTTAAAAATCTTTTATGGTTATGTCTGGTCTATTTATATCAATTTTCATGTGTGTGAGGAATTGGATAATTCTACAGTATATCACTCCATCACAATTTTTGGCATCATTTCGATGGTACTTGTAACCTGTATACAAAACTTTTATTCCATATGAATGCCAATGAATATATTGTCCTAGCCTGTCATGTCTAACAATGTATTCTATCTCAGCAAAGACTGGGTACCCTGATACTATGTAGTCAAGACTTCCATCTAATTTATGGCATAAGATACAGGCAGGATTTGATTATTATTATTATTATTATTATTATTATTATTATTATTATTATTGTTGTTGTTGTTGTTGTTGTTGTTGTGTTTATCCTTTACTTTGTGTAGTTGAAGTTGGCCCCAAGTCTAAAGCACAGACATGAAGAGACAAGCAGGAGATGACACATGCAATCAAAGAGACAAATATAATTTAATTGTGGTCACTGCATCAAGTCAACAAAAGATGTAAGAAGCATCTGCGAGAATGCTTTCTTGCAATTCACATCATTTTCGGGTGCACCAGGAATTTGATCTACACATTTGTTAGCTCCTTTTCATATCTTTCCTAAAAGCCCTAATAACGACAAGTAATGTTTTTGTCTTGAGATGCCACATTCTACTGATTTCTATCTCCAGGACTTTGCATTTGCTTACTTCCTCAAACGTTTTAAAAGATGTGTTTTTGTCAGCTGGAGCAGCAACAGCTTTTTTTTTTCAACATGATTTGTCGCAATTATATCTGATCGATTGGCGTGTTTCTGTATCCGTCTGATCGCTGACATTCCAAGGAATGGTAACCTCATAATTCTGTACTTCTTGTGGTGGCTTATGTTTCCACAAACTGCGAGGGAGGTTGAATGTGCGACATATTGACCAATGAGTATAATGAACAGCCATACGATGTTGTCTTAAGTTTTAAGTACTCCATTGGCGCCGTAGTAATTTTTCTTTTTTTCCTTATTTTCTCAAGCATATCTTATGACGTAGGTTAAAGACCAGGATAAAATCAGACCAAATGACAAAGGTTGATGTAATTTCTTCATTTCCCTTAATCTTATAAAATCTCTCTCAGAATTCTGGCTGTCCCAAGCAGAGGGGTTCTCTGAAGCAGCTTAATTCGAATTACAGTGGGATTTCTTTTGGGGTTTTGTCTGTCATTCTTCCGACGGTGACCATAACAAACAAGGACTAGCTTTCTCCTGTCTCCTTTCCTCTTTCAATTGTCCTTATGTCTCCTGGTGCCTCTATGTTATTACTGCTATTATTATTATGATTATTAGTATATATATATATATATATATATATATATATATATATATATATATATATATATATACTAATAATAGCAATATATATAATATAGATATATATAAAAGTGAACATTGAAGTCAACACTTAGAGGCGACAGGCTGTTTCCTTCTAGACGCAATCGTCAGGGCAAAATGCAAAAAAATGGCCTGACGATTGCGTAAAAACCATGAAACAGACTGTCGCCTCTAAGTGTTGACTTCAATGTTCACTTTTATATTTACGCACGCTCTATCTCTGATATTGAGCACTTTATCCCATAAATATAGCACACCTTAAGAGTATATTTCTTCATATATATATATATGTGTGTGTGTGTGTGTGTGTGTGTGTGTGCGTGTGTGTGTGTGTGTGTGTGAAAGAGAGAGAGAGAGGGGGAAGAGGTTCCAAGGAGAGAAAAGTGTGTATATTAAAAAGAAGAGAGAAACCGCAAACGTTTGTTTTCTTTATTAACGTTTGCGGTTTCTCTCTACTTTTTAATATATATATATATATATATATATATATATATATATATATATATATATATATATATAAGTGTTATGGTAATTTACTCATGCATCCATGGAATCTACCAGCTATAAATAGGAGCAGGTACTGCCTTTTTGGAGAGGGAATTTTCCAGCAGTCAGCTCTGACAGTCGGACCGAACATTGTTGCTGTAACACTCTCATTTGTATATGTTTGTATTACTGTTTCTGTTAATATATTTGTTTAACTCAATTCCCCTCTTTGTGTCTTTATTTCTGGCCTTAGCAAGGCCGCAACAGTAAGCAAAGCAAGACGAAAATCCTCTTAGAAACATTATAAAGATATATCCAAAACCAGGAGACCAGAACAAGGAAATGAAAATATCTACTATAAAAAATATGAAAATATCTACTATAAAAATTTAAAACAGATAACCTTATGCTCAACAATAATAAGATCTAAATTACAGAGAAGCAATATTATTTCTGAATTTACTTGCCCCTTACGGAATTACGTTCCCGATCAAACCGAACTTATGGATAATTATATTGGACACACCACTACATACTTATCTAGAAGACTCGCACTACACCTATCTGACCATAGCTCAATTAGGACCCATTTAAACACACAAGGAAACCTACCAAACTTCATCGGCATCATACATATTGAAGATACAAGTATAACAGCCTCACCCACATGTAAAAAATGACTAAAAATAATGAAATGACTAATAATAAAAAGAAAAGCCTAACACTTAATGACATCAACTATAAACACGGCTACAATGTGCTGACCGTGTTTGTAAAATAAAACGTTCCTACAAGACTAGATACGCGCATAAATAAAACCATATGTTCACTTGAAAATAAAAAATATTCCTTGATTATGGCTAAGAAAATGGCGTAAAGTGCTCAGATATGTGGAACATTTGAACAATTTTTACACCCTTAATATCCGCAAAAGAAAACACTTGTATGAAGACAAGAAAAATTAAATGAAAAGTTTAATCGCAATACCTTGTTATCTGTCATCTTTAATGAAACTTCTATAAAAGAGGGATTGCTACACATATACACCGTTATATATATATATGTGTGTGTGTGTGTGTGTGTGTGTGTGTGTGTGTGTGTGTGTGTGTGTGTGACGATGATTAAGGATGTGAATATCAATGTATGATTATTTCGTGTCATAGCCGAGAGCTATAAAAATAGGAATGCTTATTTGATTTTATCTGCGTAAATCATTTTAGAGGCTCTTCTTAAAACGTCGTTCTGGTTTTAGTAGTGAAGACAAGATGAAAAGAACGGCTTCATTCGGATAAAAGACACGTTGATTCTGAAAGAATTTGCAGACGATTGATTTATATATCTTTAATGAACAAACCGTTACAAAGAATGTCGATTATTGAAAGAACTTGGTAATCCTTGAATTGAAAATAAGGATAAAACGACCCATGAACATCAACAGACAAGGCGTTAATTCTTTGCTATTACAGAAAACATGCGCAGTGAATATTAGTTACTTTTGGCAACTATGCTGAGACTGGGACTATTAAAATAGAATGAATAAAATTTTGATAAAGATAATCCAAGTAAATATCAATATATTCTTTACCAAAGCGTCCTGGGTAAGACGATAAACTACATCCGCGTGCTGTGTAAAACTACGTCCAACAGCAAGGCTTCTGATCAGACGGTTTTGAAGAGCTTGGAAGCAGCTCTTAATTGCCAGCAATATATTTTTGTAAATAATTCTTACCAGCAATACATTATTACCAGCAATACAATTTTGAAAAAAATATTACCAGCAATACATTTTTGAAGGAAAAAATATCACCAGAAATACATTTTTGTAAAAAAATTATTACCATCAATAAATAACCCATTAACGTTGATATGCCGTAAAACAAATCAAACTAAACCAAACCTTTAATCAAGGGGAAATTCGCAACGTGTATCTGCTTATTTCCTAAAGAATTATAAAGATGATAATATGTATGTATGCAAGCGAGCTATTTTTTATCACGTTAAAAACATTATTTTTAGTTGATACTCATATTTGAGTAGACGCCACGTTCGTTTATAAAACAGGATATTTATTTTATTTTAGTCTACCGGCCTGAATATTCGAGAAATCTTAAAGAAAATGCGCAATCCATAGGATTCAAACCTGCGTCCCTCTGGGCAGAGAGAACCGTCGTTAGGTTCAATATGCTTTAACCGACTCGGCTACGAAGAAGATTTGGCGATCAAGAAAGGCTGAATATTGCCTTCAAGCGTTATACTTCTCGTCATAGACTTCTCGAAATTTCCTGCTCAGTTTCGTATTCAAATGTAAACAAAGCAATTCCTAAATAACTAATAGACAGATTGTATCACATTACACGTTATTTTTAGTGGCTACACATATTTGAACAAATGTTCTGTTTATTTATTTATTTTTCTCTACCGGCCTGAATATTCGATAAATATTATCTCCGTCAGGATTCGAACCTGCGTCACCCTAGGCAGTGGGATTCGTCGTTATATATGTATACGTTGTGGAGTAAATAGTACACCACCAGTGATTATACGAACTAGTCCATAACTATAAGTAAAGAGCTCCATGTCAGGGTAAAGAAGAAACTGTTTGGAGTCAGGCTGTTCGCTGCCAGGCTCAGGTCTGTCTTGTCGAACTCTCTGCCTTTGTCAGGAAGAAACCCAGGCGAGCCTATGCCTGCAGGTAGAATCTCGTCCGGGGAGGTAGACAATCCCGACCCCGTACATGTGGGGTCTACAGGGAACTTTTGCACGAGCTTACGGTCTCGGAATTGCCCCCACATAAAAGCCGGCCTTGTGGGGAGTTTTGGGTAAATATCAGAAAAAGCCGTTTGGCGTCAGTCTTCAGACTAATGAATACAGTCGCCACGGTTCAGACTAATGAATACAGTCGCCACGGCAATGAATTACTTATATATATATATATATATAAGTAATTCATTGAGTCTGAAAGAAACCTCAACAGAATGCAGAAAGCACTGGATGGCCGTTTCATCCTATATTTGGGACTCATCAGCAGTGCGCATCCACTACCGAGAATTGAAACCCTGACAGCTGAGTTATCAAGCAAGCGTCATACCAACTGGCCAAATGACGAAGAGATAGCAAATCAGACTCTGCTTACATGCCCAGGGTGTCGTTTTCGCTTGGGACATACATGAATCCGGCCCGTTTAAATCTGGATTCTTAAAATGACTTCTCCAGGTTAGGAGTATATCCAAATTATATGAAAGGCCACTTCTTTTTGTTCCTCCTTATATTTTACTTTTCTGTGTAGAAAATTTTGATATATTGTTTTTTGCTTGAGACACTTGTATATATGTGTATATGTATTAGTTTTGTGTATGTCTTAGTAGTATAAAAGTCTCTCTAAGAACAAAGCATGTTTGTCATTCGTTTTCCTTTCAGCCGTTTTGTTTCGTCCTTAGAAGTATGGTGTTATTATATCATTGATATAATCATACCCATAGCGGGAGACATGTAAATGGGGGAATAAATCTTTCTTCCCTAGCTCTCCTTCCATTACAATGGCGACACCACGACGTGTAGTATTATCACCTATTAATATTATATTACGCTATTGTCTGTCCGTAAAAATAAACTTGCCACCTTGGGCATGGAATACTGCTACTTTCTGGACACAACAATCATTCCAACATCAAAAAGTGTTAAATTATTTCAGCGTTACAAGGTTGTCACAAGTTATACTTCCCCTTTACCTACTACGTCACACTTACGTCATCCGTCTTAGTCCATTGCTACGTATTGGAAAGGTGAAACCATTCAGTGTTCAGATATCATTTGGCATGTCAGTTTATATTAGGGATAAGCAATTTGCAACTGACTATGCAATTTCTGGGTTTCAAAAGACAGTTTTGGAAACGTTTGCCTTTTCCTAACATAGATAGATAGATAGATAGATAGATAGATAGATAGATAGATAGATAGAAAGAAAGAAAGATAGATAGATAGATAGATAGATAGATAGATAGATAGATAGATAGATAGATAGATAATGAACACATTAAGATAGATAGATAAATAGATAACATACGAAGCAACATAGGTAGATAGATAAATAGATATGAACAGACATAGATAACATACGAATAACATAGATAGATAGATAGATAGATAGATAGATAGATAGATAGATAGATAGATAGATAGATAACATACGAAGTAACATAGATAGATAGATAGATAGATAGATAGATAGATAACATACGAAGTAACATAGATAGATAGATAGATAGATAGATAGATAGATAGATAGATAGATAGATAGATAACATACGAAGTAACATAGATAGATAGATAGATAGATAGATAACATACGAAGTAACATAGATAGATAGATAGATAGATAGATAGATAGATAGATAGATAGATAGATAGATAATATGAACAGACTTAGATATGAAAAGACTTAGATAGATAGATAGATAGATAGATAGATATTAACAGACTTAGATATGAAAAGACTTAGATAGATAGATACTTAGATAGATAGATACATAGATAGATAGATAGATAGATAGATAGATAAACATACGAATAACATAGATAGATAGATAGATAGATAGATAGATAGATAGATAGATAGATAGATAGATAATATGAACAGACCTAGATATGAAAAGACTTAGATAGATAGATATATATATAGATAGATAGATAGATAGATAGATATTAACAGACTTAGATATGAAAAGACTTACATAGATAGATAGATAGATAGATAGATATGAACAGACGTAGATATGAAAAGACTTAGATAGATAGATAGATAGATAGATAGATAGATAGAAAGATAGATAGATAGATAGATAGATAGATAGATAGATAGATAGATAGATAATGAACACATTAAGATAGATAGATAAATAGATAACATACGAAGCAACATAGGTAGATAGATAAATAGATATGAACAGACATAGATAACATACGAATAACATAGCTAGATAGATAGATAGATAGATAGATAGATAGATAGATAGATAGATAGATAGATAACATACGAAGTAACATAGATAGATAGATAGATAGATAGATAGATAGATAGATAGATAGATAGATAACATACGATGTAACATAGATAGATAGATAGATAGATAGATAGATAGATAGATAGATAGATAGATAGATAGATATGAACAGACTTAGATATGAAAAGACTTAGATAGATAGATAGATAGATAGATAGATAGATAGATAGATAGATAGATAGATAGATAGATATGAACAGACTTAGATATGAAAAGACAGATAAATAGATAGATAGATAGAAAGATAGATAGATATGAACAGACTTAGATATGAAAAGACTTAGATAGATAGATAGATAGATAGATAGATAGATAGATAGATAGATAGATAGATAGATAGATAGATATGAACAGACTTAGATATGAAAAGACTTAGATAGATAGATAGATAGATAGAGAGATAGATAGATAGATAGATAACGTTTATTTGTCTGCTTCCTAGTTCCTCGCCCACACATATCTATATACTGAACGCCCGTGATAATAAGATGGTTAGTAATTTATTTATAAATTTCTTTCATGTGCCCGTTTTTTGTCCTTTGAATTCTCACTGAAGTTCGTTCATCAGTCTGAACAAAATGAGAACCAATATGAAACGAATAGTCATTAAAAGTTCCTTCACGCCTCCTGCCTAAAGATCTCCTCTTTAAAAGTTGGTTCTAGTCTGCCTACGTCTCTTTCTATTCAGTTAAGAAGGAACCAGACAAGAATGAAAATAGTGAACGGTGTTAAATCTAATTTTATTCAGCGGGGTCAATAAATCGATAGGCAAACGAAACATTGATGTGCACGTCAATCAACAGTTGGCCGTCGCAAGGTGGCAATTCAATGAGCAGATGGAACCCCCTCAAGGCCATTTACAAATTTTGTGGCCTACTTGTTTCCGTCAAGCAAATCAAACTTGTTGTTCATTATCATTTATAATTTTTTCTCCGATATTCATGACGCCATCTTATGAGTGTCTGAGCATGCGCAGACTATTTCATCTCAGCACTTGAATGTGCGACTGATGGAATGAATAACTGTTCGGAATGAAAGGGTCGAGTTCGAATTCAAACCGGCCTCATTGCATTCACTTACACACAAATAACTTTAGGAGAGCTATCAATCCACCTCCTCACAGCCCATCTACGGGTTAAATAGTAGCACTTGTCTCTAGAAAAGTCATTACACTTGTTAATGCAATGTTCATTCACAAAAAAAATTATTCTTACAATCTAAAATATTATTTAGATTATTATGGCTGTTGTCCTCATCTTTATTGCCATATTCATCTTTAGGCCATTGTACGCTCCAGACCTTTTCAGGATCTGTTTATACTTCTTAGATGAAGTATTGTAATTATTTACACTATTTACATTGTTCGGACTGTTGTCCTAACTTTCGTTGCCATCTTTACAACGTTTCGGCAGTTGCACGCTACGGCCTTCTTCAGGATCCGTCTATATTTCTGTGAATAGGTATTGTAATTATTTGCACTATTTACATTGTTCGGGCTGTTGTCCTCATCTTCGCTGCCATATTCACGACTTTCTGGCAGTTACACGCTCCGGCCTTCTTCAGGATCTGTCTATATTTCTGAGATGAGATATTGTAATTATTTACTCTATTTACATTGTTCAGACTGTTGTCCTCATCTTCGTTGCCATATTCACGACGTTTCGACTGTTGCACGCTCCGGCCTTCTTCAGTATTTGTCTATATTTCTGAGATTAGGTATTGTAATTATTTACACTATTTACATTGTTCGGACTGTTGTCCTCATCTTCGTTGCCATATTCACGACGTTTCGACTGTTGCACGCTCCGGCCCTCTTCAGGATTTGTCTATATTTCTGAGATGAGGTATTGTAATTATTTACACTATTTACATTGTTCGGACTGTTGTCCTCATCTTCGTTGCCATATTCACGTTGTACGCTCCGGCCTTGAATTTTCCTTTTTTCCATGTCACCAGTACAGGGTCAATTGATTGGCATTACCTTATATTCTCGGACTACAGTTCTAACATCTGCCTTAGTCACTGAAGAGTAAATTCGCTTTGAAAAATACAATGTTCGCCTTATACCTGGATGACCAGTTTGGTGATGGATCGATGATATCTGCGCCATGCTGTCATTGTCTATAACAACAACTCTTGCTGAGTGTATAGGTTCCACTTCCTTTCGTATTGCTTGAAGCCATCTAAGCGCTATTCTAGTTAGTCGATCGGCTGAGTTGACTTAACTCAGGTGATATTAACAGAGAAGCCATACTCTTTAATTAGTTCTACGAGCGTGCGTAACCGCCGTCAAATTAGCATCTCGCTAGCCACCTTCGTATGTATTCTATCTTTCCCGTTAGTATATCGATGATCCAACGGTGTACACATGCAGAATAAGTGACCAAGTGCAGGGCAGTCTCCTTCCTCTGAAACGCCAATTTTACACCTTTCAGTATTTCATAAAGTTCCGCCAAGTTTATGTGGCGTGCGTCGTTCACTGGTCTCAACCAACACGCATGGTCAACAGTGGAGCCGTCTGCTTCAAGTAGCACTTCAGTGGCCAGCGAACTTGCGTCGAACTTATCTTTAAATTCGTGCCCTTTGCGCAGAATTATTAGCGCATACCCTAGTAGTGATATCCAGCATCATTTGTTTAAGAGTGGCATCTTGCACCTCGTCATCCCATCCAGACGTAATCTGGTTTGCATAGCATTTCAAAAAGGCTGTTGCAGGGCGGATCCAACTATATACAAGCAAGTGTTCTGTCAATTTCCCACATAACGAGAAAATATCTCAACCGGCATTGGCGCAAAACAATGTTTCTGTTTTTAAAAATATCGGTATTTTCTTATAAATGTTAAATCTTATACGAAACTGCCCATATTATTAATAAACTTTGTTGAGTATAGCATGTCGTCTCAGTAATCCATCACCCTCTACCAGACGCTGATTAATTCAAGATCACGACAATCACGAGTCCTATAACTGCTGAGATTGATTGATTTGTTTTTTAATGGCATATCAACAACTTGTGGGTCATTTAGTGCCGAAATTTTATTTTCTTTGGAACTTTGAAGTAATAGAAATATGATATATCTTATTTTGCTTTTACAATTGAATACATGGCAAATGAAACTCAGCTTTTGTGCATATATTTGTGAGGACATGAGTACTAGATGGGGTGATATGTGTTTTATGTAGTATTTTGTTGAAGTTATATTTTGGAATAGTATTTGATTTCATTATGGATTAATGTTATGAACTATTTCTTTCATATTGGTTGGTTGACTTTGTTTAGTGATATATCAACCTGCATGGATTATTTAGAGCTGAAATCTAAATATTTTCAAAGGAATTTTATAGCTTCAACTACAAAAGATATATTGCTTATCATTTTGCGATAAATATGTATTGTTGGTAATTTATATATATATATATATCCAAATAATGTAAATAGTGTACATAATACCTCATCTCAGAAATATAGACAGATATATATATATATATATATATATATATATATCTGTCTATATTTCTGAGATGAGGTATTATGTACACTATTTACATTATTTGGACTATTGGCCTCTTTGTCGCCACACGTGGCACAGTGGATAAAGGCGATAGTTAGATCCAGTGACAGGACTCAGAGAGTGTGAATTCAATACCCGGTTAAGGCAGTGGAGAACTTTCAGAGGGAAAATTAACAGGAGATAACTGATAAGTGACATCCATTAAACATGGCACGTGGAACTAGAACAGTCTACCCCAGTGAACGAAATAAAGGGTTCAGTTCGACATTTCAACCACCTGAAGAAGGCCGGAGCGTACAACGGCCGGAACGATGTAATAAATATGGCGATAAAGATGAGGACAATAGTCCGAATAATGTAAATAGTGTACATAATACCTCATCTCATAAATATAGACAGATACAGAAAGGCCGAAACGTTGTAATAAATATGGCGACAAAGATGAGGACAATTGTCCGAATAATGTAAATAGTGTACATAATACCTCATCTCAGAAATATAGACAGATACAGAAAGGCCGAAACGTTGTAATAAATATGGCGACAAAGATGAGGACAATAGTCCGAATTATGTAAATAGTGTACATAATACCTCACCTCAGAAATATAGACAGATATTTCCAATAATATATGCGATTGATTATTAGATTTTTTTTTGCTTTCAATAATCCATAACCTTAACTTATTCTCATCTACTTTAGACACAATGTTACAAAGAGAATTTTCTAAGTTAACTCGTTCTTGAGATGTTGCTTTTCCCACTGTGCAACAGTCGATGACTGTCATCGCTTGGCCCAACAAGTGACCTCACAACCTATTTTACTAAATACATTTAACCAACTAGAGAAAATAAAATGTTGATTTATGCAGAGACCCAATTCTTTTAATCTCTTTCCACAAGTCTTGGAAATGTGGTCGAGGGTTGGTTATGTAAACCATCTGAAAGGTCATAATAACCAAAATCGGACCATCTGGCCTCATCGTTTTGCCAACAATACCTGTGTTATTTACAACAAAGTTTTCAGATCATCATCTGTAATGAGAAGGGACATGGTGGTACATAGAGTTGTAGGCTATTTAGATTCAGTCAACCCAATCAAATACTGGTCTCAAGAGTCATTTTAGCGATCATGGACGAAACGAGACGGAAGCCATTACGAAGTGATGTGATGGGTGAAGAGGGTGCTCTCGTCTGAGTAAGATGTGGCAATCGTCGCGTATGCAATGTGGCTGGTGTTTATCGGAGTTTTTCTTCTCTTAGGCGGATACTGCATCAAAGGGCTGGGTTCCGTCACTCCCAGTGGATCAATCGCGTGCCCGGACATCAACCCAGTTATTTCTATGTCCCCACGCATATTTTCCATCTGAAAGGTCATAATAATCAGAAGCGGGCCAACTAACCTCATCGTTCTGCCAACAATACCTGCGTTATTTGCAACAAAGTTTTCAGATCATCATCTGTAATGAGAAGGGACATGGTAATCCGAATAATATATATATATATATATATATATATATAGTTAAGTTACGAAAAACTTGGCAATCCGTATGGGTAGTCCCAAAGGAGGATGAAATCCTGAGAGCTCAATGTAAATTCAGAGCTAATAATTTAAAGAAAAACAGGTTCCATGTAATAATTTATTTCACCATAGCCGTTTTAAAGGGCGCTAGATCATCAGACTACACTTCGAAAAGGTGAAAAGAAAAATGAAATGAACATTTACACTTTTGACGGGTAGTATTAAGTTTATGTAATTTAACAGAGATGGTAGTGAGGAGTGCTGTGAGAGACATGATCGAGTTTAGAGAGAATTTATTTTAATATTTCTATCATACTTAGTATTAGGGGAGGAGGGACCAGACATTGACCTATTTAATCGGTTAACTTAATGGAAGTGATATATTGAAAGGCAAGGGCGAGAAGAGAGGAAAAAAGAAAAAGAAAACTTCTTTTTTTTTAAATAAATTATTACATGGAGCCTTAAAATGGTCTGTTTTTCTTTCAATATATATATATATATATATATATATATATATATATATATATATATATATATATATATATATTTATATATATTTAATTAAAAACGACTGACAAGGTGCTTTTATTTAGTTTTTATATATAAAAAACTAAATAAAAGCACCTTGTCAGTCGTTTTTAATGAAATGTGCTTGAAAGAAGGATTGCTGCCTAAATACACAAATATATATATATATATATATATATATATATATATATATATATATATATATATATATAAAAGATGGATAGATAGATATGAACAGACTCAGATAGATAGATAGATAGATAGATAGATAGATAGATAGATATGAACATACTTAAATAGAAATATATGAACAGACTCAGATAGATATTTTGATAGATAACACCCATAAGAACTTATTTGAGATGAACACTCAATGTTTAAACCTTTTCGAAGATTTTCACACTGATTTCTTTGGGTATGAGCCACTGTACTATGTTCTGAATTGCTTAATCTCGAAAAAAAATCATTTAGACAATTCTTTGGTGAATTATATAGTTGCGTATCCTGCAAATATCTTGGTAGGTTAACGTTTGTCGGCGCGGAATGTAGAATTCGTGACCCGAGTTCAAATACCTGTTTAGTCTGTTGTATTCACATTCGCCCTAATTTCCTTAGGAGATGCAAAATGGTAGCAAGGTAGACTCGGCTTAATAACCTTGGGTGGCAGAAAATCTACAAGAACAACAATGAATTCAAAAGCTTGGAGAAACCAACAGGGAATTATTCCACTATCGTTCTCAAGAATACATATCAGTTCACAGTTGATAAAGAAAAGAAATTCTTTTAATCATTCCACCGCAGACAAAGCGGGAACGCTACTATTACACATGGGGTTACAAAGAGTGAAAGTGAGAGAAAAGACTATTGGGAGGATTGAGAAAAAGACGAAAGATGGACGAGATTCAAGATGCCGATTCATGTTGCATTTAATTTTTTTAAATCTGTGGAAAGTCACGGTCGCCTATGTCCTTTTTTAATAAACAATCCCCACCACAGCAGTGAGAAAAGTATATATAGTGTTATTCAGTATTTAAAAATTTACACATATTTCGTCTTATTGTTTGCCTGTGTAGTGGAAAAATGCGCCCTGAAGATGACAATTTGAAATTGTCGAAAGTACTTGTTATGTGTCTTCCATCAGATAACAAATCGAATATAAGGAACTTATTATTCAAGGGATTGATAGTAAGTTAATGTCTTATTAAGTCCTGTTAGCGAAGTGATTTCACCATTAAACACATTAACATTGCTATTTAATTCTTTGTATAAATTGTTTCATCATATATATATATATATATATATATATATATATATATATATATATATATAATTATTTATTCGAAAATTATAACATAAATATGTTATAAAATCACTAAAAAATAGCCATTTTGTTTCAACACTTCTGGTGTCTTATCAAATAATGATGTTGAATGTGTAATTTTTAATTTCTAATTTCAAATTTTATCATAAAATTTAATATTAATTAGTTAGAATAAATTCTTTTTTAGTCTAACCCCAACATTAAAGCATTAGATAATTATTATAACCTTAGTTCGTTGTCAAGTTTTTTGAATTCTCGTAAACTTGTATTTTGATTGGTCATTCCAGATTATGTAAGCGTTTCCCCTAGCGAGAGGTGTTTGATTGATTTGAACCTTTTAAAAGCCTTTATTCTGCATTCAACATCATCATATAATTTTTAAATAAATAATTATAGTTGCTCTACTCTGTATTGAGCACCCTATTAAGAATAGTATTTATTGTTTATTGGAATTTATTTCGTATACACCTATCCTATACTTGTATATATATATATATATATATATATATATATATATATATATATATATATATATATATATATATATGTAAAAATTCAAAATGTTAAAAAAGTCTATATAAAAACTTGCTGAATAGAGAAAATAATAAGATTTGTAAAAACACCTGCTTTTATATATTTGTATTTAATATTTATAATAAATATATGTTTAAAAAGAAGTATTAAAATTAAAATTGTTTTATTACATTTTTAAAGTAAAACAATTTTTTTCTGAAAAGCCCACATGTAAGTAAAACAATTTTAATTTTAATAATTATCTGCAAACATACTTGCATTAGGTATATTACGTATAAATATATAAAACATTAGGTGTTTTTCCAAATATATATATATATATATATATATATATATATATATATATATATATATATATATGTGTGTGTGTGTGTGTGTGTGTGTGTGTGTGTGTGTATTATCTACATTTGAACTATTGTCCTCATCTGACTTTGTTGTTGTTATCACAACATTTCGGCCCTTTTCCTCTCAGGCCTTCTGGTGTATATCGATCCTACAGGGAATTCAGAAATAATTATAGTTGCTCTACTCTGTATTGAGCACCCTTTTAAGAATAGTATTTATTGGTTATTGTAATTTTTTCCGTATACACCTATCCTATACTTGTACATATATATATATATATATATATATATATATATATATATATATATATATATATATATATATATATATATATATATATACTGTGCTATTCAGTATTTAAAAAAGTGGATTCCAACTTTAATTTGTTCTTAAACAATGACCACTATATGTCGCGTGATTTATCTCTACGTGAGATGTGCCTTGTTTTGGCTTGAAAGATATAAAAAGGTGACTAGCCGAGGACATAATTATAAAGTAGAGGGCGGAAATATGTGGTGTTAGATTTGGTTCAAGGGACAGGCGATTTAGAATAAGGAAATTTCATCCATTCTCTAACTTTTCAATCACTCTTGACTGGACACTCTAAATAAAGTGAAATCCGATTTTTTATCTACATACCGCAGATCATCCCCGATTTCTCTGGCAAACTGTAATTTATGCGAAAAACCTGCACGCATCCAGAATTTTCGCCTATTTCAACTACGCAAGCCTCAGTGTTTAAAGTTTTTTTCATAAGACAGGTCACAAATGAAGCTACTGTAACTTAAAAAGTAAAAGAAATACACAAATTAACTTTCTGCCTGTAGTGCTATCAGCTCAAAAAATTGGAAATCTCAAATAATAGAAAATTCGTGACAGTAAAAAGGAATAATACTATGTTGAGAATTCAGTTGGACATTGGTAGCAATATTACAATAATTGATGAACAAACTTGGAACAGTATTGGCAAGCCTATCTTGAAAAAAACGACAAAGACACAAGAAGAATATCGGACAAGAAATTAATTTTTCTTGGGAAAATTACGTGTAACATCACTCTTGCGGGTAAAACTAAAAAAGCAGATGTTTACGCATTAAAAAATTCCAACTCGAATTTACTAGGCGCCGATTAGCTAGAATTATTTGAACTGTGGAATTTGTCGATTAATTCATTCTGTGGAAAAATTAATTCTTCATCAGAGAAAAGATTACAACTGAGTAAGGTAAAATATAAATTCATGAATATTTTCTTAGAGGAGTTGGGAAAATATACAAAGTGAAAGGCATTTTCCAAATTAAAAGAAAATGTGATACCAGTTTTTAAGCCTAAAAGAAAGATTCCATTTGTTGTTTTGGAGACTATTAACACCAAGCTCGATTGGGTAGAAAACCGCGAAGTTATTGAAATAATAGATTATTCAGAATGGCCCACGCCAGTGGTTTATATAAGAAAAATAATAAGATTCGTTTATGTGCAGTTTTTTCAACTGGGTTGAATGACTGCCTCCTATCACATGTACAGGGTGTTTCATTAAGACGGATTATATATAAGGGTGTTTCATTAATACGGATCAAAGTCAGCAGTAAATAAATCAGTGTTATTGGTGAAAATTTATTTATTCATTGGATCATTTTTTCAAGTCATGATATATAATATCGCCCAAATCTCCGCCAAATCTGAAATAAAAAGAAAAAATCCTTAGACGCTTAAACTTAATTCACATTTAAAATCGGTCCAAGTTATTGGAACACCCTTTATAAACCCCTACCAAGAACAGAGGACATGTTTGCCAAATTAAATGATGGTAATTTGTTTTCAAAAATTGACCTATCTTCAAATCGATGTGGGTGAGGAATGTCGGACTTATTTGATTATTAATGCACATAAAGGGCCCTACAAGTTTAGAAGATTACCCTTTGCTGTAAAAGTAGCCCCAGGTATTTTCCAGCAAATAATGGATACTATGTTGGCTGGACTAGACGGTGTCGTCGCTTACATAGATAATATACTTATTAAGAGCTCTACAGAAATAGAGCAGGTAAAACTGATTTAGTAGGTATTTCAGAGATGGCATAATTATTCAAACTCAGTGAACAGAAATGCCAGTTTAAAATCAAGATGGGTATCGGCTCGGAATGAGAACTCGGAGAGCCGAGTTCGAATTCCAGTCGAGTTCGTTATATTCACTTACGCAGAAATACCGTTAGGAAAGGCATGAATCCATCTCTTCCCCGACCAGCTGTGGTTTGAATAGCAGGACAGACTGAGTTCTTTAGCCTTCGCTGGCAACCAGTCTACCGCAGAAAGAAATGACAAACTACTGCTGGAAAAATCTTCTGCCTCGTCAGTCATCTATTGAAAGATACATGATCGCCCACTTATGTATCACGTGTGGCACTTAACTGACTGAATCGACGAAAAAGGAAGAAGACCAGATCCACCTAGAGCAAGTGCCTTTAAAGACATACCTCCCCCAACAAATTCGGTGACCCTACAAAGATTTTTTGAATTAGGAAATTAATATAATATTTGTGATGGATATATACAAATTACGAGCAACTTTGAATAATTTACTTAAGAAGGGTATAAAATGGAATTGGTCGGCGAAATGTCAAAAAGATTTTGAAGGAATTAAAAAACTACTAAGTTCAGAATTATAGCTGACACATTACAACCGATAGTGACAGATAATAGTAGCGTCAGATGCGAGCGAATACGTCATACCAGCGGTAATAGGCTATAAATTCAAAGACGTGCTTCAAGAAGTTTGACAAATACCGAAAAATGCTACAGTCAAATTGACAAGGAAACGCTTGCTATAATTTTTGCTGTAAAGAAATTTTCACAGGATGGTATCATGAAGAAAATTCATACTGCAAACTGATCATTGTCCATTATTAAGTATATTTGGTTCTAAGAAAGTGATTCCCACACATACTACCAATGTCGTTGTCACTTGTAAATTTGTTGTGTAATACATATATTTGTTGACATATATATCGGTCTTGTTTGTTTTCTTTACATCTTCGGTTGGACTCAACTTGAGTCCGCCATTGTTCTTGTAGTTGGATCTTCTTCTAGCAGGAATAAACAGCACGTGTTTCTAATACAACAACACTCAAACCCACACGGTCCTCTACAGTAGCATCAAACGCGAGCGAATACGGCATAGCAGAGGTAATAGGCTATAAATTCGAAGACGGTACATTGAAAGCAGTCGCTCATGCTTCAAGAATTATGACAAATACGGAAAAATGCTACAGTCAAATTGACAAGGAAACGCTTACTATAATTTTTTCTGTAAAGAAATTTTCACAGGATGATATCATGAAGAAAATTCATACTGCAAACTGATGATTGTCCATTATTAAGCCTATTCGGTGCTAAGAAAGGAATCTCCACGTAAACTACAAACTGACTACAGCTTTGGGCTACGATTTTATTGAACTATAATTTCAAGATGGAAATTCTATTGTCAAATAATTGGAACACGCAGATGGCTTGTCCAAATTAATATCGAAATGTGAAGAAGATTTGGAAATACTATGATTGCTTCGTTGGAAATTGAAAGCGAAATTAAAAACCTGGTGTGTAACTATTAAAGAATTGCCGGTCACGATAGACGATATTAAAATTCGTTCAAAAATGATAAGTTTATTCCAAAAACTATGAATGACGGTAAGTCGAAATGGAGTAGAACTAAAATTAAACCTGGTAACAATAATACAGCACTTTCTACTTGTGATGGAGTACTTTTGTACGCGGAAAGAATAGTAATTCCGTTATTACTACAAAAATGATTTTGAAACAATTCCACGTAGAACATCTAGTAATAGTGAGGATGAAGTCCCTGATCAAAAGCTACGTTTATTGGCCAAAGATATTCAAAATACAGTTGGAAAATGTAATTTTAATTCAGCAGCAAATCACCACCTATAAATTATAAGGCAAGTTCGAGCATTGACAAACCGTTGACAAGACTGCATATGGACTTTGATGGACCACTAAACGGTTCATACTATTTAATTGCAGTCGACAATTTCCCAAAATAGCCCGAATGGTAAACGACCTACTAGCGTAACAACGATTAAATTCTTTTTGCAAAGTTTGGAGTACCTTACAGTCTGATGATGGAACTCAATTTAATTCTAGTGAGATTTACAATTTCTGCAAAAAGTACGCGGTTGAACATTTGATAACACCGATTTATCACCTGAGGTTGAATGGTCAAGCTGAGCATTTTGTTGCCACGTTCAAAAGAGCATTAAAAAACGGCACTACAAACATTTTTGAGTGTATATCGAATGATGTCAAATGCAAACGCCACCGCGAAAATGTAACCTGCAGAGCTCATGTTTGCTAGGAAAGTTTGATCGATTTTTGACACATTACTCCAGGGAATAAAAAGAAAAGTCGACAATTTGAAAATACAATGCATTTTTTTGATAAATTTCATCTTAACATCAAGAAACTGATTAGGGAACTGGAAAGGATTATTATAAAAATAAATCGACATAATATATATTCATGTCATTGTTGCATTGTGGGTAGTCTATTGTAGTTTGGTGATCGTGGTTTGTTATTTTGTTTATTATTTACTTAGTTTAATTACTTATTTATTTATTTGGATTAATTTATTTTACTTGTTTTTGTTTATTTTATTTTATTTATTTTCATTTATTCTTGTTCGATTTCCGTTTTCGACTTTTAAGTAGCGTAGTAAAGATTTGCTTTCGTGTCCATGATTTTCCATGATATTTTTAATGTTTTGTTTTTTAATCAAAAATAATATGAACTACTCCACAATTGCTATAATCCAGTATATAATCCAGTAGATAATCCAGTAGATAAATCAAAATTTAAATTATGTAACGGTCAGTTTTTAATCATGACCTGAAGGTTGCGTTGTGCATGAAACTAAGTGTTGTGTTACCGGTGAGGAAAATGTTTATTTATTATATATATATATATATATATATATATATATATATATGTGTGTGTGTGTGTGTGTGTGTGTGTGTGTGTGTGTGTGTGTGTGTGTGTATGTATGTGTGTGTGACGGTCTGTATCTTGCTTAAGTGCTATATCCCTGATATTTAACCCATAAATATAGTATGACTTAAAACTATATTTTTATCGTGTATATATATATATATATATATATATATATATATATATATATATATACAGGGTGTCCATAAAGTTCGCGTGCACTTTAAAAAAATTTTAACTTTATTTGTATTTGCGATAGAAATAATTTGTAAAAAGGATTAGAAAGAAGTAAATCTATATTTTTAAGGTTTTATTGAAATTTTATTTAAGTTTCCACATGTCCTCCATCATTAGCAATGCAAAGGGTAATACGATTTTGCAGTTCACGGAAAACATTTTCCAACTGGTTTACAGTAATGCCTGAAATCACATTAGTTATTTTAGCTATACTTAAAACTAGGTACATTAAACTTTAAAACATTTTTACAGATTATTTCTATCGCAAATACAAATAAAGTTATAATTTTTTTTAAAGTGCACACGAACTTTATGGACACCCTGTATATATAGGGTGCGATGGGTAATTTGTCGTCGTTTTATATTTTAAATTCTGCGCATGCGCGTTGTTTGTTTTTTGGTTTTGCTGACTGTAAAGTATAATAGGGTCAGTTGGTCACCATCTGTGACGAAAAGAAATTTGGAATCGACATGCTGTACTGCTTGGCATTCGCGCCGGAGGTCCAATACGAACATTTCGCAATGTTTGGTAGTCAATCTGATGAGTGTGCAGAGGATTCGGAAGAGTTGGATGAGTCTAATTGTGATGACAAAAATGTTTGGAGTGATCAATAGTGATGGCGACATTATGCCTCTATTCATCTTCCCACAGGGCCTCAGACTCAACATAGATGCCTACATCAAGTGCCTTGAGGAGGTAGTGCTACCCTGGGTCAAGGGGATGGCTGCTGGAAGACCTGATGTCTGGCAACTCTGTACCATGCCACACAAACAGAAGACTACAGCTATGACTGTCAGACAATTTGCACATCACCCCTTCATCTGGCCATCTAAATCCCCAGACTTCAACCCGCTTAATTATTATGTGTGGGGCACAGTTGTGCGAGAGACCAAAAAAACACTTTGTAACACCAAAGATGGACTGAAGACAAGCATTATGTCAGCATTCACCAACTTAAACAAGGAGACTCTCCAGAAGAGTTGCAGGAGATTTCAAAGTCGTCTAGAGGCCGTGGTTGAAGCCGATGGTGGTTTATTGAATGAATTTACTCTTTACTATTTCAAGATATATTTCAGTAATTTTGGTAAATATATCTGTTAAAAGTTTTGCGTAATTTTGACGACAATTTATCTATTATACATACCGGGTGTAACAGCATGGGATATTTGTTCATTTAAGACAAAAGAAAAAATTACAAAAGAAAGAGAGAACGATACAAAAAAAAAGAAGTTTAAAAAAAAGAACAAGAGGAAGAAAAGAGAAAGAAAAAAGAATTTTCAAGAAAGAAAGAGAGGAAGAAAGAACGATGTATAAAAAAAGAAAGAAAGAAAGAAAAGGTTGAGAGAATAAAAAGAAACAAAGAAAAATTACAAAGGAAAAAGACAAAGAGATATAGGAAAAGAAAAAAGAACTTTAAAGAAAGAAAGAAAGAAAGAAAGAAAGAAAGAAGAATACAGAAAAAGAAAATTGAAAATTGAAGAAAGAAAGAAAGAAAGAAAAAGAAAGAAAAAAGAACGAAGACTACAGAAAAAGAAAAATGAAATTTAAAGAAAGAAAGATAGAAAGAAAGAGTGGGAAAAGGAAAATACATAAGAAAAAAGGAATGAAAGAAAGTAAGAAAATGTTGAGATAACGTTAAGAAACAAAGAAAAATTATAAAGAAAGCAAAAGACAAAAGGTTATAGGAAAAGAAAAAAGACGTTTAAAGAAAGAAAAAAAGAAAAAAGAAAGAAAAAAGAAAGAAAGAAGAATACAGAAATAGATGAATGAAATTTGAAGAAAGAAAGAAAGAAAGGATATAGAAAATGAAAAATGAAATTTGAAGAAAGAAACAAACAAACAAACAAACAAACAAACAAATAAGAGATGTTAAGCAAAAGGAAAATTAAAAAAGAAAGAAAGAATGGAGGATACAGAAAATGAAGTTTACAGAAAAAAAGAAAGAAAGATAGAAAAAGTTAAGAAAACTTATAGAAGAAAGAAAGAAAGAAAGAAGACAGAAAAAAAAAGTTTAAAGAAAAAAGTGAGGAAGAAAGAACGAATTATACAGAAAAAGAAAGAAAGAAAGAAAGAAAGAAAGAAGACAGAAAAACAAAGTTTAAAGAAAAAAGTGAGGAAGAAAGAACGAATTATACAGAAAAAGAAAGAAAGAAAGAAAGAAAGAAAGAAGACAGAAAAACAAAGTTTAAAGAAAAAAGTGAGGAAGAAAGAACGAATTATACAGAAAAAGAAAGAAAGAAAGAAAGAAAGAAAGAAGACAGAAAAACAAAGTTTAAAGAAAAAAGTGAGGAAGAAAGAACGAATTATACAGAAAAAGAAAGAAAGAAAGAAAGAAAGAAAGAAGACAGAAAAACAAAGTTTAAAGAAAAAAGTGAGGAAGAAAGAACGAATTATACAGAAAAAGAAAGAAAGAAAGAAAGAAAGAAAGAAGACAGAAAAACAAAGTTTAAAGAAAAAAGTGAGGAAGAAAGAACGAATTATACAGAAAAAGAAAGAAAGAAAGAAAGAAAGAAAGAAGACAGAAAAACAAAGTTTAAAGAAAAAAGTGAGGAAGAAAGAACGAATTATACAGAAAAAGAAAGAAAGAAAGAAAGAAAGAAAGAAAGAAAGAAAGAAAGAAAGAGAAAGGAAGAAAGATAGAAAATAATTAAGTCGTTAATGAAAAAAAAACTTACAGAAGAAAGAAAGAAAGAAAGAAAGAAAACAGAAAAAAGAAGTTTAAAGAAAGATAAAAGAAAGAAAGAAAAAAAAAGAAAGAAGAATACGGAAAATGAAAAATGAAATTTGAAGAAAGAAAGAAAGAAAGAAACAAACAAACAAACGAGATGTTAAACAAAAGGAAAATTACAAAAGAAAGAAAGAATGGAGGATACAGAATAAAGAAGTTTAAAGAAAGAAAGAGAGGAAGAAAGAACGAAGTATACAGAAGAAGAAAGAAAGAAAAAGAAAGAAAGAAAGAAAGAAAGAAAGAAATAAAGATAGAAAAAAGTTAAGACGTTAATGAAAAAGAAAACTTACAAAAGAAAGAAAGAAAGAAAGAAAGAAAGAAAGAAAAAAAGAAAGAAAAAAGAAAGAAAGAAAGAAAGAAGGAAAGAAGAGCTGGATTAAGAAAGAAAGAAAGAAAGAAGATATAAAAAGTTTGCAGAGAAAGAAAAATAATTTTAAAGAAGAAATTTAAAAGGAAAGAAAGAAAGAAAAATGGAAAAGAAAACTTACAGAAGAAAGAAAGAAAGAAAGAATGTTTAAAGAAAATAAGAAACATTAAGAAAAATATAAAAATCACAAAGGAAAGAAAAATATTACCGAAAAAAGAAAAAAGAAGTTTAAAAAAAGAAAGAAAGAAAGAAAAAGATTAGACGTAAAGAGAAAATAAAACTTACCGAAGAAAGAAAAAATGAAAATGATTAGAGGAAAAAAAACATTAATGTAAAGGAAACTTAAAAAAGAAAGAAAGTTATAGAAAGAGAAAATGGAAAAGACCTAAAGAGGACGTAAAAGAAATGAAAATGCTGGAAGGGTCAAAAGGTGATTTTTTTAGAAATAAAACTGAAATTCATATCGAAAATGTAATTGAGGTGAAGTTAGAATTCAAAATTGGTAAATGAAATTGAAATCTATCAATATTGAAAGCTACAACGAAAGCGAAACCAAAAACTGATTTTAGTGTTAAATGATGGGGAAAGGATGGGAGTCGGCGCAGCTGAGGATGACATCCAATCAATACACATGTACTTGACGACCTGCAGTAGATGCAGCCTGTCGGGAAAATGCTTTTCTGATTTCGGTCCAGATCATAATCTCGTCTCTTCGAGAATTTTTTTTTCTTTCGTTTACGCGTGTGTATGTGTGAGTGCGTGTGAGAGTGCGTGTATGAGTATGTGTGTGTGTGTGTATGTATGAGAATGTGTCGAGGGAGCCTGTCCTTATATGTGTATGAAAGTGTGTGTGTGTGTGCGTATGTGTGTCTGTGTGTGTGTACGTGTAATCAACATTAACTTTTATAATCATTCATGCAATAGGAAATAACTTTAATTACATATATATACATATATATATACATATGTGTGTGTGTTCGTGTGTGCGCGCGTGTATATGTGTGTGTATGTGTGTGTGCATGTGTGTACGTATAATTTTATATCAATAAATATGTCGCCTGGTATTTATTAGTTGAATTTTGATTTAATATTCTCACGGTATAGTTCGAGCTCTGCGATTAATGGAATCGCGTAGTGTTAAGTGCATTAACAAAGAAGGGGATTATTTTGGAAGATAAATATTTTTTAGCGTAAAATGCTTTTATCATGATACAGACTAATTGATTTGTTTCCGTATATATTTGTGTTAGGAGTGTGCAAAAGATTCAAGCTCTTTCAAACATAAAAATCAGACGACAATAAAAAAAATCGTCAATACAAACAGTGGAACATTTGCCTAAAACCGAAGTCACTGACTGAGCTCACTTCAAATATATACCGTAATTCCCCATGTATAATACGTGTTTTTTTTTTCTAAAAAAAAGAATAATTAAAAATAATAAGCAAAATCAGGGGTGCGTATTATGCACAGTTACAAATGTCTTTAAAAAATTTCCGTAAAATAAAATAAGAAATTATCATAAAACTAAATTAGAATAATATTATTCTATGTTTAAAAACATTTTTAAATTAAGAGTAGGAAACGCTTGGGGAAGTAAAATTTATAGGGTTTGATTACCAAACAAGGAGTGCGTATTATGCATGAGTAGAAGCATTTTCCTACGCTTTCAGCACAATTTTAGGTGTCCGTATTATGGATGAAGGCGTATTATACATGGGGAATTACGATATATATGAATAAACACAAAATGCAAACTTATCTTAGCCGAGACGTTTCGTCCTCTGAGGGACTTTATCAAGGCAAATGTAAAAATTTTATTTTGCAACAAGTATTTATATACAAGAGCAAAATAGTTTTTCAAATTTTGAGTGTAGAAAGGTGTTAATGAATATTCATTAAATTAGCGGAAAAGTCGGCTACGATAATTTCCCTTTTGTCTTTATTCATATATATATATATATATATATATATATATATATATATATATATATATATATATATATATATATATACATGAACATGTTAAAAGAGATTGATTGATTCGTTTTCTACAGCTTTTAAGCTTTTGCAGGTTATCTAAACCCAGAAAATATATTTAGGTTGTAATAAACTTTGGGAGGAGATCACAATGATTTTAGTAATACAGGCCTTACTAATTAACCCATAGATGGGAGGAGAGTTCATGCCTGTCCCAAAGGTATCTGCGCGTAATTGAATATAACGAACCCAACGGGAATTGGAACTCGTCTTTCCGAATAATAATTCCGAACCATTATCCATTAGACCGTTCGCACATCCAAGCTTACAGCATCTGGGATTCCCAAGAAGTCACCTATCTAGGTACTGACCAGGCTCGACGTTTCTTAACTTTGGTGATTGTACGGGAACCGGTGTTTAAACCTAAGAAAAAAAAGAATGGAAACAAAAAATGGTAATATTGAAATACAAAAAAAAAAACAGCTTAACTGGTTTATCTCTCATCATTGATCAATCAAGAAGGAAACGTGCAAAAACGGTGAAAATAAACACCAAAGCCAGGATATTATGTACACAAGCAAAATACGTATTGATTATACAAACATATCAATCTCTCAAATGTTCAAACTGTTTTCTGTGTATAAATGTTCCAATTTTGGTACATACCGTCACCCATAGATGACATTATCAGAAAATAAGAGCGATAACTATAATAGATTTAAAGCCAGAAAGTATCTAAAAATTCAATAAAATTATATATTTTAAAATTTTATCTTACTTTACAGAGGTTAGATGATATTGTTATTAAGTAAAAACTATATTTACTAATTATAAATGGAGAAGCTTAATAAAACTCATCGACACGTAATATTTTCAAATTTTTGTGTGTATCAACGTGACGATTTTTGTAAATATGGAAGTCCATACACAACATTATCAGAAAATAAGAGCAATAACTATAGTAAATTTAAACCAAAGTATCTAAAATTCAATAAAACATTAGATTACGGAGAATATTTTTCTAAATTTTTAAGTTTACTGCCGAGTTAAAAAAATTATATAAAAATGGCGGTCACGTTATAGTCCTCATGTAATTTTACAGATATATCGATCGTAGAGAAAAATGAGATAAACTTCTGTCTAAGTCAAGCTGTTAGCCTGTCAGCACCTTAAAAGGACAGCTACCGCCTTGTTAAAATGCATTTCTGCTAGATTTTAAACTAAACCTAAGTAATATTTGTTTCAAATTAGATTGATTAAACTTTAAATCAGCTAATATTACCCAAATACAGTTTCAGAAAAGTATATTATATTTTTGAAAGATTTTTTTTAATAAAGAGAGCTACATTTTAGATGGCTAAAAATGGCGGTAAAACAAGCTATGTGTTTTCAAAAAAAAAACTCCTCCCAATCAATTTAAATTCGTTTTGAAATACATCAAATTATTTTGCTTATTGGAAATATTAAATTTAATGTATTAGCTTGAAATTAAAACTAAAATAAAAGCTTCAAGAAAGATTTTTTAAATTTTTTCAATTCATTTCAGACCTTGGGTATCGCTTTTCTGTGGAGGTATTTACTTTACTTACACCATTTAAAGTTTTTGAATCTCTGGTTTTTCGTTGGTCAAAGTTAAGTTTTAAATCTTTTGAAATTCTGTTAATTTCTGCATTTTTGATGATATTATTTTTAAGTAAAAACTAAATTTACTAAAAACTAAATTTACTAATCATAAATGGAAAAGCTTAATACAAATCATGAAACAGTAATATTTTGAATTTTTTCATTAGTCTATATACGTCTATATACGTGCCGTTTTTTTTTTTTTTTTTTGTAAGAGCGAACAAATATACTATCAGGAAATAAGATCTATAATTATAAAAAATTTAAAGCCAAAATTTATAAAATTCAATAAAACATTAAATTACGGAGAATATTTTTCATAGATTTTTAAAATTACTGAGTACTTAAAAATTATATATAAAAGGCGTTTACGTTATATTTAATTAGACAGGGTGTCCATAACGTTCGTGTGCACTTGAAAAAATTTATAACTTTATTTGTATTTGCGATAAAAATAATCTGTAAAAAATGTTATAAAGTTTAATGTAGCTCGTTTAAGTGTAGCTAAAATAACTAATGTGATTTCAGGTATTACTGTAAATCAGTTGGCAAATGTTTTAAAAAATTATAACTTTATTTATATTTGCGATAGATATAATCTGTAAAAAATGTTATAAAGTTTAATGTACCTAGTTTTAAGTATAGCTAAAATAATTAATGTGATTTCAGGCATTACAGTAAATCAGTTGGCAAATGTTTTCCGTGAACTGCAAAATCGTATTACCCTTTGTATTGCTAATGATGGAGGACATGTGGAAACTTAAATAAAATTTCAACAAAACCTTAAAAAATATAGATTTACTTCTTTCTAATCCTTTTTACAAATTATTTCTTTCGCAAATACAAATAAAGTTATAAATGTTTTAAAGTGCACGCGAACTTTATTGACAATCTGTATTTTTACAGCCAGAGCCTCATAGAACAAAACACGTAAACAGCTTAAATAAACGCCAACAACTCTGTTAATAATTCATTTCTGTAATAACTTAGAGTAAATAATAGTTGTATTAAATCAGATTAATTATACTTTAAATCTGTTAATATTCCGCAAATAAAATTTTAGAAAAGTACATTTTATTTTCGGAAGACTTTTTAATGAATAGAATTACATTTTTAGCAAAAAAATTTTCCAGTCAATTTAAATGTCAGAATAACAGTCCGAATAATGTAAATAACGCAAGTAATCATAATACCTACTCTCAGAGATCCAATCACCTGAAGAAGGCCGGGGTGAACAATGGCCGAAGCGTTGTGAATATGGCAATGATAATAAGAATAACAGTCCGAATAATGTAAATAACGCAAGTAATCATAATACCTCATCTCAGGGGAGAGAGAGGCCGAAACGTTGTGAATATGGCAATTAAGATGAGAATAACAGACCGAATGATGTAAATTAATTCAAGTCATAATATCTCATCTAAGAGTAATAGACATATATTGAAGAAAAAGAAAATATATGAGATTGGCAAGAATATATAAAAAAAAACATTTTTTTATTAATTTTAAAATTCCCAGCTTTCCTTCTCCTTCGTTTGCATGTGTGGTTGCATCAAAGTAAACACCAATTATGTCTGATGAAGTGTCTAAATGTCGAAACACGTCACACGAAAACCTTTTCCAAATTGTTATAGTTTTTCCTTTATTTGTTTGTATCTGTGTTTGTGTGCTCACAAGAAATGGTAAATCGAATATCTGTAGATATAAAAAGAGTTAAATAAATTCATAAAACGAAATTTCTAGTTATATACGAAAGTAGGAAAGATTACTAATCATTTTTAAGTTGAGTTACCCGGTGAGAAAATCATCAGTCATAATAGTATTTTTATTTTTAATCTTTTAAATTCCAAAAAAATTAACCCCTTAAGTGTATAATTTCCACCTTCTGCCGCTGATTTTTTTTTTTTTTTTGCTATCTTTTATTCAATGGCACACATTCTGAACAAATCGCTTTAGGAAGAGATCAATAATCGATTACTTATAGGAAATAACAATGCGTAACTGTTTGCTCGAATCGAAAACATAAAAAATAAATATTTTCCATTCAATGTTCAATGCTGGACTTATTTCCGTGCAAACGAAAACGTCTTGAATCAATCCTGCGTAGATTTCTTGACAAATGTTTCTAACAATGACCAACTTGAAATTTCATCACTTATTACAATGTCATTAGTTTTATTAAAATTACAATTTCACTCTTGTATGTACCACAGATTAATCAGCTAAATACACGATTGTTATTCTCACTTTTCATATTTCTCTCTCTCATCACTCAAGTTCTTTGCATGTACTGGCATTCACTAATCTCGTTAATGTTCCAGCACCCTCCTCAGTATTCTAATATTATGAATATCTTTTTATAACCAGTGCTAACTGGTGGTTTTCAACTAACGTCAACTGAAAGCAAGTCTCCAACACCCTCTTCAATATTCCAGCGTTTCTTAATAGCAATTTCTTCCAGGGCGGTACGCTTCTTCTTCTGATTAAAAATTCTTCCAACTACTTGACAATACCTCTCGGATCTTTTCCCGGTCAAGATCCTACATTTTCATACCTACCGTCAGGGAACCCAGTACCCCAAACAACTTCTCTCCATCAAGACTGAAGGGCTAGGGTTATAATTAACCCCTGACGCCTGATCTGTTGACGGGTGGCTCCATGTGAGAAGTAAAACCTCTCGTCGCAAGGCACATCATGATTCTTTTTATCTCTCTAATATTGATGGCTACAACTGTTGTATATATTATTATATTATATACTGCTTGCCTATGTTGTACACAATACTGCCATTATTCCAAGTAAAAAAAGAAAACATATTCTTCAAGGAGACATGGCCCAGTGGATAAAGATGTTGGTTAGATCCAGTGATTATACCCATAGAGTTGTGAGTTCAATACCAGGCCACAGCAGTGAGCCAAAACTTGCGGTTGCGTTAAAGGGAAATAACTGAGATATCCGGAAGAGGCGTGGCACGTGGAACTAGAACAATCTACTCCGGTGGACAAAATAAAGGGTTCCGTTCGAAATTCCATTCACCTGAAGAAAGCCGGAGCGTACAACGGCCGAAACGTTGTGAATATGGCAATGAAGATGAGGATAACAATCCGAATAATGTAAATAATGCAAGTAATCCTAATACCTCATCTCAGAGATATAGACAGATATTCACTCTACCGCTACAAATTACCTTACAACTCATGGATCCATCAGTGATTGTATAATGTTGGAAAAGCATCTTATATTCATTAAAAAAATTAAAAGCTAATATTAGACGTAAATTTTCAAGAAACAAAAAATATATTTGTCCGGCTTATAACTGGTGGCCGGGCACGGTGCGCGAGGTTTTTTATGTCTGGTGTTCCTACTTCCGGCTGTCCGAATTTGAAAACAATTGCTACACGCATTTCGTATATATTTCAACTTCATTCAATGACTAATCAAAAAACGGACAGAACTTTTTTGGTTACCTTGTATTTAACTGTTGAGACTACATAAATATGTGTGAACATCCACGAGGTCCATCTAAAAATAACTCATTTATTTAAATATTAACAAAATACAGCCTACCTATGGCAGTTATACATTAGTCCTCTGGTTGAGGAACATTACCTTTCCCTTCAGAACATGAGCGGTCATAGCTTTCCCTAGCGTCCTATCCTACGTAGTTCAAAGCAATATTCTTTTTAGTCCCTGTTCTGTCATCCATTTATAAATATTTATATATAATCCATCTTTATTTCATTAAGATGGATTATATATAAGGGTGTTTCATTAAGACGGATCAAAGCCAACAGTAAATAAATCAGTGTTATTGGTGAAAATTTATTTATTTCTCTATTGGATCATGTTATTTAAGTCCTGGCAATTATGTGCGAAAAATAATATCGCCCAAATGTCTGCCAAATCTGAAAGAAAAAGAAAAATCATTAAACTCCTAAACTTAATTCACATTTAAAATCAGTCCAAGTTATTGGAAAACCTTTTACAAGCTCATTAGAATTTGTTTTGTTTTTTCTGTACGCTTCTCTTGTCTCTATCTCCATGGTCTGACCAAAAACCATTAAGCACATCATCGAACGTTTTCAAAATATTTCATATATATATATATATATATATATATATATATATATATATATATATATATATTATATATATATATATATATATATATATATATATATATATATATATATATATACATACACACAAACGTTTTCAAAATATTTCATATATATATATATATATATATATATATATAACAAAGTCTAGAAGAACGAACAGTAAGATTACAGCGTTTAAAAGATTAATTTAAAATCAGTGTTCAATACATAAAGTAGAGCCGTAAATATTTATTTATCTTATGCAGTGTTACGCCAGAACATGCACATATCCACTACAAAATTATACATTTTGTTTCAACGTCAAAAAAGGGAAAACCTTTTTTAGACGTCTCATCAGGTGGGGAATCACGGTGTTACTAAAGCACCTGAACAACTTCCCCACCTGATGAAACGTTTAAAAAAGGTTTTCCCTTTTTTGACGTTGAAACAAAATGTACAATTTTGTAGTGGATATGTACATGTTCTAATGTAACACTGCATAAGATATATATATATATATATATATATATATATATATATATATACATATATATATATACATATATATACATATATATATATATATATATATATATATATATATATATATATATATATATATATATATATATATTAGTAGTAGTAGTAGAAATCTTATAAGTATAAGACGCTATACTCGATCGGAAAACCTTCGGTGTCTTGATTTGCAAATAATCAAACCAATATCAAAGGGGAAAAAAGTATAAAAAAAAGAAAGAACCAAGAACATCTCCGTTAGCCGAAAATAATCGTCTAGCTGCTAGTCCAAAGCCCAAAGAAAAACACCCCGATACGAGTACGCAAAAAAAAACTAAATAAAGTGCTCAATACAGTGAGTAGAGCAGACCTAGTTAGACCTAGAGGGCCATACAAACCTACTACGGTTTCACCTAAACGGATCGTCAGGGAAGGCCGACTCCCTGACGATCCGTTTAGGTGAAACCGTGGTAGGTTTGTCTGGATCTCTATATCTAACTATATATATATATATATATATATATATATATATATATATATATATATATATATACACTGTTAGGATCACTGAAATGAATATAAATAAACAGTTTAAGAAACGTTACTAGCCGTGTCCTTTCAGGACGTGGGTGATCCTGTCTCTTCACATCTTTGTAGCTCTGGATCAGTGATTGTTAAACCGCCATGTTGCTGGACACTAGTCTACCGCGAAATATTACGAAACATTAAATAAATCGTGAAAAAGCACCAGGCACAGGTTTCAAAGTAAATAAGCTGCAGAAATAATTGAATAAAAACATTGAAATAAAGTTCATATTTGTGGGTGTATTTTTTAAAATCTATGGTTTTTGTTTCATAACATTTCCATGTATACCCTATTCATTTGCCCTTAGGGGGTGCCGTTGCTTAAACAGGTTAAACACTGTAATAGACCCCTTTAAATCAAGATGGCCTCATTGAAAGAACATGTTCATCAATGATGGTGAAATGATACTAACTTGATTTTTAAAGCACTGAATTTTACAAGCCAGATTTTAGCGTCATTGAGCTGCCTAGGCGTCAGAGGAGAGGTCAGCTACCAGCCTCTGATCATCTTGATTTTTGGAGCTGCTACCGTAAACTGTGGCATCAGCTGCATAGATGTTTACCAATGACCTGACAATGTTCCTAAGTAGATTGTTAATATAAATCCTAAGTACGGTAGACCCGCATTGATCTCATGGGATTCAGAACACTGGTCATTCAAGACGATCTTCATGGACCCACCTGAGAGAAAGGAATCGATATTTGAGTAGAGATGCCATAGCTGGGGATTTGGGGAGCAATCTCCTGTGCCATATCTTGTCAAAATCCTTTGAATTATTTAGGGAATACGCTGTAACTGATACTGTAACGTCATCCATTATCACTTCAGTTTGGCTGAAAGCTAACTCGTATAAATTGTTGAATAGAAACATTGAAATAAAGTAAGCTCATATTTGTCTGTGTGAGTTTTTTAATCTATGATTTCATTACATAAAATTTAAAGGTATGCCCTTTAAAACTTTGGCTAAGTGTGCCATGATATTTTTATTTTCTCCGAGGTACGCTGTTGTTTAAAAAGTTTGAGAAACACGCTCTAGATCAGGAGTCGACAACCTTTTGCTAAATATGTGCCAACTTAGGGTTCTAAAATCGTTCAGTGTGCCAACAGCATACGTGTTTTTTATACAAGTCAAGCTCAATATACCTGTTCTACAATATAGTCTGAACAAGGCCAGCACGCTCAAAGTCTCGGTCACAATGACTTGTAACTTTGTGCTAGCACAACCATAGACGGCTCCCAAAGAGGTCCCTACCCAATTTCAACTCACGCTTTGGGTCAACCCGTGGGATGGTTTTCACTTCAGGCACTTTCCAAATGTGCCGCACCTCGAGATTGTCTCCTCCATCAAGAAGTCACCTTCCTGACAAATTGGCCATGGTGAGATTCAAACCTTGGTGAAAAAGCGGACGTTCTAACCAAAGAGTCGACAACCTTTTGCTATGTGCTAACTCAGGGTTCTAAAATCATTCACTGTGCCAACAGCATACGTATTTTTATACAAGTCAAGATCAATATACCTGTTCTATAATATATGTTATATAGTAATATATAGTATATATACTTTAGTATATATTAAAATTGAAACAGATAAACATCTTTGCATTGTAGTAGTTATTGGTTCGTACTTCGTGATGTCATTTGCGGCAGCGTGCCATTGGAAATTGCTTGGGGGTTCCCCCCCCCATGTGGCACGCGTGCCGTAGGTTGCCGATCCCTACTCTCGATAATGATTATCTGCTGACTATCCCTCCCACACCCTGTTCTGCCATCCATTTACACGAGTTCCTTAGTTAGGCAGCTTGTGGGTTCCCTTTGGTGCTCTTTCCTTCAATATGTCCTGTAAGTGTCAAATTCTACAAGCCTTCTTTCCTCATTACATGTCTGAGAAATTTCAGTTGTCGCTTTCTGATTCTAAACACAAATATCCTTTTTGTCTCTATTCCTGAGATGAGGTATTATGTACATTATTTACATTATTCGGACTATTGTCCTCATCTTTGTCGCCATATTTATTACGTTTCGGCTGTTGTACGCTCTTTGAACTTTCAGAGGGAAAAATTAACGGGAGATAACTGATAACTGACATCCATTAAACATGGCACGGGAAACTAGAACAGTCTACCCCAGTGAGCGAAATAAAGGGTTCAGTTCGACATTCCAACCACCTGAAGAAGGCCGGAGAGTACAACGGCCAAAACGTTGTAATAAATATGGCGACAAAGATGAGGACAATAGTCCGAATAATGCAAATAATGTAAAGTCGTTGGTTAGATCCAGTGACAGGACCGAAAGTGTGTGAGTTCAATACCCGGTTAAGGCAGTGGAGTACTTTCAGAGGGGAATTAATAGGAGATAACTGATAACTGACATCCATTAAACATGGCACGTGGAACTAGAACAGTCTACCCGAGTGAGCGAAATAAAGGGTTCAGTTCGACATTCCAACCACCTGAAGAAGGTCGGAGCGTACAACGGCCGAAACGTTGTAATAAATATGGCGACAAAGATGAGGACAATAGTCCGAATAATGTAAATAATGTAAATATCCTTTTTGTTATCACATGTCTCGTCAATGGTATTCTCAGCATCCTTCTGTAGAATCATATCATTTTTGTCTCCAAGTCGCCTTGATTACTAACAGCAGTCTGGTTTAACGATCCGATATTGTATTCACATGTTTAAGAATAAGCCAAAAACACGACCACGTATTTAAAAAAAAATAACCCGTTTCGAACTACATTAAAAATTACGTGTTTTCTATTAAAAATTGACTTCTTTTAAAGAAGATACATTGCTCCATATTTGGACATGAGTTGTCTCCTTTTTTTTTACTGAACAAATCGATTTGCATGATGTCTACGAGAGCAGTCTACCTCTTTTTAGTTTGTGACCACGCTACACGCAAAAAAGCAATTATTTTAAAAATTCTGCTAATTGTTGGATTTCTATCACTTTCTTTATTACTTTATTTATTCTTTCTTTATTTTATTTTTTTCCGAAAATCTTTCCGAATCAGTAACATTCAGAAGAACGTTATCAGTTCATATCTTTAAAAGTCACTTCGTTCAGTTTATTATATTTAAAAAATATATAATAAATACTATAATCTGATTTCATTTTTTTATTTAAAAACCACATCTGCAGAAATAATTTCCTGTTTTTCATTCATTTCACTCGATGCAAAATGCAACAAAAATAGTATTACGTATTGAACTGAATGGTTAAAAGTATGAAATATTACTTAATTGGCAATTCTATAGTTTTACAAATTACAAACATCTGATGAAGAGCATTGTTTTCGTGGAATATGAACTTTGAAAAGATAATTTAGAATATTAGCAGAAATTTAACGCTTTTCCAAATATAAAAAACATATGTCACGTAATGTCATAGTTTTATTATTAACTATCATATAAATCAATAACATGTTTCAAAATGTATTTTCGTGCTGACTATCGTCCTCATCTTTCTTGTTATTATCTCTCTGCTTCAGACGTTTTGCCTTCTTTCTCGATCTGGGTAGCCATCAGTGAATTCCAATCTGAAGCCTTTATTTAATCAACGCAGGTAGATTGTTGCCGTTCCTCTGGCCATGTGTAGTTCGTATTGCGCGCCCTGCTTCTACTCGACTCACACTTACTATGTCACCAAATTCATGAACCAACGCTTTGATCCACTAGGCTATTGTCCCGTGGGACAATCCTGCGTGGAAATAAGTTAATAAAGGTTTAAATGACTTATCTTTTGACCGAGATCAAAGTTCATCGGAGTCAGAGTCATGTTTATCACTGGCCCTGATAAACTCTGAAGTCGGTCGAAAAGTAAGTCAGTTGAACTTTTATTTTATTTATTACTAATGTTCAACCAATACAAGGCCCAAGAGCCACTTAAGGTAGCGGGTTATATGAGCGTAAGAAAGGGCACTGTGGAGTAATGGATAGCGGCTGAGATTGAGGAATCAGAGAGCCGAGTTTGAATTCCAGCCGGGATTCATTATATTTACTTACGCACTATTACCCTTGGGAAAGGTATGAATCCTCTTCTTCTTCTCCTAGCAATGGGCAAGTAGCAGGACAGACTGGGTTCTATAAGGAGAAAGATAAACTCTGAATTCAAAATGGTGAGGGCTGGCCTCCGTCAGGCTATCTTGCCCAAGAAACATCACTTCTACTGGGGCCGCAGTAAACGTTGCTGCCCATACGATCCTACGAGTCACAGAATTAAAAAAACAGTGGCAATCGTTTGGAGTATAGGGGTGAATCAGACTTTAGAAGGAACCACAAACACAATCCTAAGCGGACAACAAGGACTAAACCTCTACTCCTGTTGGAAAAACCCGGGAGGAGTCTGAACCGGGCGATATGCGAACTTATATTATACTATTGTATTAATTTATTAACTATTTTTAGGACTATGCAGAATCGTTTTATGCAAATGAAGAATGAAATGATTTGTAAGGTGGCTGTCCAGTTTTTAACGTAGTTTTATAAAACAAAAAAAAAACAAAGCAGGATATTTGCAATAAAAAGTCGATGGATTTAATTGCTACGTGGTCACCGATTTTCAGCTTTCAAAAAAGATGGCGTTTCCCTCGAAGTGTCTGTGAAAACATTTTCAACGCCGCTTGTGCTGGGTGTGATGCACTTAAACCAAAGGGATTGCAGATGTAAAGTGAAAAATGTGCATTTCCCTCGCATTTAAAGCTTTGAATAAATAAATAAAAAAACATCCAGCCTTTTTTACAAGTTATATTGCTGAGTAAAAAAACTTTATTTTCGGTCTACTGCGCAAAATGTAAGCTGTAAACAATTTAAATTTTTATAAATTCTCTTATTTCTATCCGAGTTCCTGACATGAGAAGTTATTATTTACATGACTGGCATTCGGTCTAACCTTTTTGTTATTGTCACAAAGTTTCAACTCGCTAAACGTCTTCAAGAGTCTGTCAGTCTGTGTAAGCTTCGCGTGTAGATTGTTGTCGTTCCGATGCCTGTGTTAGTCAGTAAACCCAACATAGAAATAAATACCCGTATGTGCGCTAATGATAAAGAAGGAAAGAGAAACGACAACTGGGAGTGTCATGCTTCACAATAAAAACTCTAGCCGCGGTAATAAGAAAAGCGGCCAAGGAGGTCAAGCGTGACATCAGCAGTGGGCAGGCAATAAGAACTTAAGTTCTAGATACAGGATTGTCCGAGTGTAACCTAGTGGATTAAAGCACTGGTTCCTGGGTTTGTTGGAATAATCATTGTGAGTTCAAACGCTGGACTGGGTAGTGGAAACAAGGCGAGCAATTTCGCAGTTAAAGCGTAAATTGAATTTTAAATTTAAACAATTTAAATTTATATCACTTCTATTTCGATCTGTATTTCTGGGACGAAGAGTTCCTATTTATATCATTAAGCAGTACAAAACATAATGGTTTCATTTTTAAATTACCCGGATCCAGAACTCCTGAAGAATACCAGAAAGAACAACGGTCGAAACGTTGCGATAATGACAACAGGAGATTAGTCCGAATGCAAATAAGTTTTCGTATAATTGATGTAGTTTGTTACCTTTTAATTAGTTCCTCGGTGTGTCTTCTTTAAGAAGAGCAAATTTTAATTAAGTTAGTGTCTTTTTACAATGAATGCGATCAGCTAAGGTAGATTTTGATGTCCATACACAATAGCTGTATGAAAATAATTAGTATTTGAGTACACGAGTGTGGTATGTATGTATTTATCTGCATGTGTTTGCGTGTGTATACATACACGCCTCACGTCCGTTTACTGCAGACGGGCAAAATAAGAGAGTAAATAACGTTTACAAAAGTTATTTATAAGCTGTAATGAAATGTTTTATGCTTCGCGAAAAATTCATCTTCATTTTGCGTGTTGTCGATACAGCATTGATTACATTAATAATAATAATAATAATAATAATAATAATAATAATAATAATAATAATAATAATAATAATAAGATCTATCTTCAAAATCTGTAATCAACAATTTACACAGAGAAATAATATTTTTATATCGGAAACTACTGGCTGGATACAATGCACAAGTTTTAAGACATTTGAACTTGCGATAATATATAATGATTATAATATAGAATAATTGTAATATATAATAATTATAATATATAATGAAAAATAATATATAATGAATATAATATATAATAATTATAATATATAATGATTATAATGTACAATAATTATAATATATAATGATTATAATATATAATGATTATAATATATAATGATTATAATATATAATAATTATAATATATAATGACTATAATATATAATGATTATAATATATAATAATTATAATATATAATGATTATAATATGTAATAATTATATATAATGATTATAATATATAATGATTATAATATATAATAATTATAATATATAATGATTATAATATATAATAATTATAATATATAATGATTATAATATGTAATAATTATAATATGTAATAATTATAATATATAATGATTATAATATATAATAATTATAATATACAATAGTTCATAATTTATCACCCTTATAATACTTTGTTTACAATTCTTTTTAAATATTTGAAATTGAAAATTGAAGAAATTCCATACAATCAATATAAAAAAATATTTGTACCTATTTGGATATACATATTTTAATTACACATTCTATTTGGATATACATTATTTTAAATAAGTCCTTTTAAGCAGAGGAAGAGATTTATTTCCACTAATGTCCTCGTTTTATTTGTTGCAGTTTCAAAACTTGAGCCATTGTAATCTCTTAGCTGTTTGCCTTATCTAGTTAACCTTCTTGGAATTTTTCGATTTAAACTTCTTCAATCCGCGGTCGATGAGTGCTCACTTTCCTTTGTCCATGTCAAGGGACATAACTCGTATCAATTGTGTGACCTTGTCACGTCACCATATGTGCTTAGAACAGTAGATTGTTTGCAGAAATGTCTTGTTGTTCCGTAGTGGGCAGAGTTAGTTATGTTGCAACGTTAGCTCTGTACATTTCTTGAGACCATCAATGGTGAACTGTCTCTACCACTTACTGAAAATCAAATTAACTCCCAGGAGAAATAGATTTTTCTTGTAGTGTTAAATAGTACAAAGCGTATTTGTATTGACTATCTATATTGCCCTAAGTAGGGAAATCTTACCGACTACTCGTCAATGATGAAAAGAGAAGTTTCGGACAGCATGTATTTGCTAAGTGTCAATTAATTCTGTCTATGTTTCTGAGATGAAGTATTGTAATTATTTACATTATTTACATTGTTCAGACTGTCTCGGTGAATAAAAGTGATTCGACCCAAAGAGTTTACGGTAACCCAACCGCAAAAGTTTTTGGTTGTAATGTGTATTTTTTTTTTAAATATACTATGCCTTTTCCATAATTTTGCTACACGCGTTTCCGGACTCGCGACTTTCATCAGGCAAAGAGTGGATATTTCCATATATTATTAAATGGAATTAATTTTTCTTATGTTTTTCGATGTTAAACTTTCTCTTTTTTGTGTGTTAGCGACCATAGAATTAACATCAACTTCTTGTGAGGAGGACAAGTGCAAACATTACCCTCTATTTTAATGAAATTTCAAAGGTAAATTTGAAATAATAGAAAGAAAGAATATTACTTACTTAACTTGAAATAGTTTCCTCCACGGAAAATAGCAAACGAAACGTTTTAACGTATATGCCAGACACTTCCAAAATACAAAATGGTGTCGATTAAACAAAATGGTTCCATTCTGTTTGAAATAATTAAGACTGTTTTATAAAAATACAAAAGAACTCATTCATTTCACAGTGACAAACGGACAGTATTTAAAGGCAAATGTCTATAATTGTGAGAACTTTTATGCTGTGTTTTTTTTGGGGGGCGGGGGGTAGTTTAATTTTTATCCATTGAAAAATAACGATACCTACATTCCATATGAGAAAAAAATGAAACCGATTTTCATTGCTTGCCACAACCTAACTAAATACGTTTATTATTTATGAATTATATTGAATACACATTTTGCCTTTATGAAGTAAATATTTTTATATTATTCATAATTCTGATTTATTTTTCCTTGATATATTGAGAACGAGTAAATGTTGCAGTTGGAAAACATTTTATTAACGGACATTTGCACGTTTGTTTCCCATAAGGGGACAGAAATTTTTGACAACGTTAAATCTTTTACACGTCAGCGAAAGGAAATTCCAACGATCCAATTTTGAACCTAAAGTTAATCTTTAAATTTGTTTCCTTAAAAAACGGTAACGGTTTTGAAAAAAAATATTTTGTGGCAATATTTACCATTGCAAACCTCAACTTTCAAATTCAATGCAAAACCATTGTTCCAAAATCGACCTGACTTACTGTAGATACACTGAGGAACCCCCTCTCTCTCTCTCTCTCTCTCTCTCTCTCTCTCTCTCTCTCTCTCTCTCTCTCTCTACATATATATATATATATATATATATATATATATATATAATATGGATAAAACAACTGAAAAGTTGCAAATTAAAAGAAAAAATTGGGTGTTTTTTGTGCAAGTATTTATTTATATGTTTTTATATATTTGATATTTCAGACCGCCTCGGTCCTTCCTCAGAAATTAATTGAATAACTGTATTCGGAAGTTTGTTTACAAGTAGTGTCCGTCGCGAGACGCGGACGTCACGTGATGTGGAATGCAACCGTGTTTGAATATTTCTAACGTAAATCCAACGATAGTATTTTAGATGTTGTTTAAAAAGGTTTTTTAACTATATCTAAAGATATTTTTTAACTATTGACATATTTATAGAGACTTAAAATACCCAATTCTTTGTTTAACCCTAGTTTATATGTGTCTAATTTTAAAATCCAGTATATCTCTTTTTTTCTTCGTGTGTATGTTGAACTAAAACCTGAATCTATCAATAAACATTTACAGTTGTCGAATGAGTGTCATGATTGGAATTTATTTTGTATATATATATATATATTTATATACACAAAATAAATTCCCGGCAAACAGTGGCCGACCACAACTGGAATTTTCATGCCTTCTCATGCAATCATCAGGTGCTCACCACTTGATGCTGGTCACCTGATATATATATATATATATATATATATATATATATATATATATATATATGCCTTTCCCAAGAGTATTATAACCAAGTTATTATACCAAGTGAATGTAATAGATCCGACTGGAATTCGAACTCGGCTCTCCGATTCCTCAATCCGAGCCGCTATCCATTACTCCACCGTGCTTCCTCCGCTTCTCCCCCAGCTATGGGTAAATAGCAGGACAGATTGTGTTTCTGTAACATTGGAGAGCAACTGGTCTAGGAGAAGGAGAACTCTGATTTCAAATCCTGCAGAGGTTCATTTGGGGGACCCTGTGGCATGAAGTGCACCAGGTCTCTGTATTCGGCTCTTCAAAAAGTGTGGATTGCTCTGCACAAAGCATTCACCACTATAATCAAGTCATATGTGCAGCTGTCGGCCCCTAGGAACTCAGTTGCTTGACCCTCATACTTCGAATACGACGGGAGAACCCGGCATATATACATATATATATATATATATATATATATATATATATATATATATATATATTATATGAACACAAAAGAGACATTTTAAAAACAACACACAAACTTCATTGATTGTTCACCGTAACGAAACTGA
>OZ038492.1:110603014-110633014 GCA_964036315.1 Acanthosepion esculentum
ATTATCTTCGCCTTCTTTAACCTTCTCGCATTCTATCCAAGGGTAACAAGGTGCCTCACGTACGATTTCATTTTCAAGTCCTTTTTCACTACTCTTTGGATTGTCATAGCTGAAACTCTTCTCTTACGTGCCAAACGTCTTATGAATTGAGTTGAATCTTTTCTAATTGATCTCTTTAGCTCTAAGTTGATCCCTCTTCCTGTGGTGACATCCTAATCCAGTTTTCCTCTACTGTTTCTTCTTTTTTTAAACTTATTCACCATTCTCTTGATATTTCTTGAATGAATGAACTTTGAAGATGGAAGCCAGAGTGTGAAAGTTCAAACTATTACCGAAGGCCTTAATGATCTTTTTCCTCTCACCATTGTTCAGTTGGGAAGACAGTGGGGCTGACACAAAACAGTTTTAACTGATCTCTTATTATCTGAATGTCTCAAACGGTGTTTCAGAGATTCTTACGAAATATAATGTCAAGATGGCTAAACGTCTTATCTAAAAATAGGTACCTCCACGAAATCGCGAAAAAGAAATGGCATAGCATGAGAAAAAAGACGCCAAACTTGACTAAAACTAAATTTAATCGTCTAAATGTTTATGTTATTATGAAGACGAAAGACCAAATTCTTTTTTTAATTATTTTTAAAATTTTTCCTTCTTTTTAGAACATTCTAAATTTTGATTAAAAAAGCCTTATTTCTCTTTGTATCACCAGAGCTACTAAAATAACATATACAATTTTTAGCACGTTTTTTTTTTGTATGACACACATTAATTTGGAAAATCTTGCAAAAATAAAAATAATTGTCGGAAGTTAATGAAACTTTCATAGATGATGGAAATTATTATAAATATGTTTTTATTATTAAAGTCATGGCAGAAATATTTTTTATATTTATTACCCCCCCCCCATAACTAATTTTATGAAAACTCTAGAAATTCGATCGCATCGGGTTTAGTGATTACAATAGTTAAAAGCACAAGGCTTTGAGGAATGCAAATCATGTTTTTTTTTTAATTGGACCCCCCCTACCTGAAAATCAGCTCTGAATTGTAACATACAAAACTCAATAAACAAAGATATTATTTAATTTCAAATGCTTTTATTTGCTTTTAGTTGTTTTTATGAATATGAACAATATTTTCTGAAAGCAAAATTTTTCGATGAAAAATGAATTTTTAATACAATTATTTGTTATTTCTTTAATTATAATAGATTTTTACATTTAAGTTATTAAAATATTATAAAATTAGTTAAAAGCCGCATCAGGTTTCGTAAATGTCCTTATGAGATAGATCTTTGTTTAGTGCGTTGAAAATTGTATCGTTTGACTAATCAGAAGACCCGCAGTAATTAAGAAATGTAATTTTGTGTTTATAATCGGGCTGTAATTATAAAGTACGGAAGACCAACCAGAATACAATTAAGTTGCGTTATTTGAGTTAAGCATTGTTCTCCGCTGTTAAGGCCTTTACTTTTGCGAAACACGTGGGGAGAAGTTAATTTGATTTTTCAATTTCAACTAAGAAGGGTACCTAAAAGTATCAGTATCATCTTAGGAAATTTATATGATCTTATTTTGATATTAATCTCAGTTATGACATTTTTTACATAAATGAAATATCAAAATCATACTCATTATAAAACCCATGTTGTGTGTGTGTGTGTGATATGTGTGTGTGTGTGTGTGTGCGTGTGTGCGTCTGTGTGTCTGTTCGTTTATATATGGGATCGGATTTCCTACATTTTTCAACCGATTTCAACAAAACTTCACAGGACTACGTAAAATTACACGGCGGTGGTTCTGACAGCGCCAAAAATTGGAAAAACACAATTGTTTTTGCTCGAAATCATTTTGAAAGTACGGGTAAGGACCATTTATGCAGATTATTCGCAGTCTTTGGACGATGTTTTGTTACCGAGCCCACCAAAACAAAGCAAATGGTCCAGTTTCTGATAGCACTAACGCTTGGCTATCTAACAAGTACCAAATTGTTTGCAAGACTATCAAAGCCGCTTGACCAGGGAACCATAAAAGTGGAGTACCAAGGGACAGGATTTAGCCCTCTGAACACACATTCACTGGCACAGTATGTACAGTTTTAGTTTGATTCAAATGAAATTTACGACACACTTGCGGCTTACTATCGCCTTTATGTGTGTCAAATTACAGAATTTTTCGGCAAAAATAACCGTAGCTGCACGCGGATGAATCTTTTTTTAAACTAACTTACACACACACAGAAGCGTACAACCGAGTCCGCGTGTCGATACCGAGACTGCTGCAAGCCCATTGGTCGCTTTCACAGAGCTTGACCTTGGGGCCTGTCCAATCATCGCGCAGGATTTCTCACACGTTATTGCGCCCGCGTGATCGCGCGTCAGCTTATGTGTAAGTGCGCTCAAGGTCAACCACCCCTATTGGGTGACTCGGGCGTGCTTTCACACTTTTGCGTTTACTGTTGCCCGCGTGCACGCACTTGGCTTACTTTATTCGCTTACTTCGGACACCGCAAGTTGTTGATTCCGTGTTCTAGCTGCTTTTTTGTTTTATAATTTCAACCCAACCCCACACACGTTAGCCAATTGTACACAAAACCCATTTCCTTTTGGATTTACCCTTGGTCTACCTTTTTAAATTTCCACTTTTTTAGTTTCGAGTTCCCCTTTAGTAACATCTGAACCCATTTTACTGGGTGTTCCCCTTTTTGTGTCTACGTTAGCAGTGCACGTTTTTTCGTTTTGGATTTGTCGAAATCTCTTTAAGCTTTACCCTTTTTGATGTTTTTACTGTTTGGATACCACCTAAAAGGAGGAAACATTTGGGACGGCACACAGCAGCTGCCTCCGCTGCTAGAGCAGCGAGGGCGAGTGAAACACCTGAACAGACTTCTTTGCGTATTTCACGGATGGCCTCAAGCTCAGCTGCTCTCTTATCTACGGAAATCGCCGCTGCGCGGACTGAAAGGTTGGCTTCAGCGGCTTCAACCATGTCCTCACGCCGCGCCAGGCTTTCAGTTGAAGAATGTTCATTTCAGAATTCACAGGACGCAGTTCCCGTGGTTAGGTTGAGGGCTTCACAGTCCCCAGCACAGAAAACCCTTCGTCGTTTGCGGGATACCACCGCCAAAGCTTGCTCCAGGGGTTTAGAAAGCCCCGAACAAACAACTTCACGTCGTCTTAGGAATACAATGGCTACAGCCGCCTCTAGAGCTTCGGAACAACCCCATGAAATCGCTCATCGTCGCTTTAGAAATGCCCTATCCACCACATCTGCCAGAGCCTTAGAAAGCCCTGCACAGACCGCTGTTCGCCGCCTTAGAAATGCCCGCTCCACCGCGTCTGCCAGAGCCTTAGAATGCCCTGCACAGACCACTGTTCGTCGCGTTAGAAATGCCCGCTCCATTGCATCTGCTAGAGCCCTAGAAAGCCCTGCACAGACCACTGTTCGTCGCGTTAGAAATGCCCGCATTACTGCGTCTGCCAGAGAACTAGAAAGCTCTTCACAAACCACTGTTCGTCGCGTTAGAAATGCCCGTTCTACTGCGTCTGCCTGGGCTGCAGAAAACTCTGAAGTACGCCGTTAACGGCTCGAAAACATTAGCCAACTTCGACCTTCTTTGAATGGCGTAACTTCGCCGTCTGCGTCATTTTGGTCAAATGCCGAATACAATTATGACTGCACTGTCAACTGTTCCGCTAGGAGAGACGTACAAATGGGGGCCATGGATAGAGTTTGCACTTTTTGCAACGCAAAAAACTGGGCCGGTAAGCAACCTGGGCTTTGTTGCTCTGGGGGCAAAATCAAACTCCCTTCTTTAGACGAACCTCCCCAGCTGCTTAGGGACTTCCTTCTGGGTACAACTTCGGAGTCAACGCATTTTCTTGAAGCAATACGGAAGTACAACTGTTGCTTCCAGATGAGGTATTTTGGTGCGAAGGCTATTAGTGAGGGGGGATGAATGCCTACTTTCAAAGTGCAAGGCCAGGTTTACCACTTAATGGGATCGCTTTTTCTCGCATTCTGCCTAGCGATATTTCCGTCGGCCCCCGTAGAGACATTCTGTTCCGTCTACAAGACATGCTTCACGAAACTAACAGTTACATCCAAAGCTTAAAGTTTGCGTTGCAAAACAACTCTTCGCCCTCTTTCAGCGTTGTCATCGATGCAGACAGACGGCCTCACGATGAGCATGAGCGTCGCTTCAATGCTCCTACATGTAATGAAGTCGCCGCAATCATCCACGGTGAGGAGCATAACAGCCGTGACATTGTCATAAGGTACCGGGGAGGTGGTCAGCGCCGCATCAGTGAAACCCACCGTTCATAGGACAGTCTCCAGTACCCCCTTCTTTTTCCATACGGAAGCGATGGGTACCACTTCAAAATCCCAATATACCAGGCAAGCAGCGATTCCATGTCGACCTCAAAGACGGTCTCCTGTAGGGCTTACTACGCCTACATGTTTATGGCTAGGGAGGGTGAATTTAACCACTTGCACAGGTGCCGTCAACTATTTCTTCAATTTGCTGTTGACATGGGTGCAAAAGTGGAGTCGGAGAGGTTAGGATTCATCAGGTTAAACCAATCCAAACTTAGAACCGACTCCTACATTCACCTTCGTGATGGTCTGCGTTCTGATGGTGACCCACGCAATCTCGGCAAACTGTGCATTTTACCTTCATCTTACACTGGTGGTCCTCGATACATGCATGAAAAGGCACAAGACGCAATGACCTATGTCCGTCATTACGGGAGGCCTGATTTGTTCGTCACGTTCACGTGTAATCCGAAATGGGTTGAAATCACACGCGAACTTTTTCCAGGTCAGCAGTACTCACACCGCCCTGACCTAATTGCCCGCGTTTTCCGGTTACAGCTGTGTAAGCTTATGGATGTAATCCTTAAAGGGCAAGTCTTCGGACGCGTTAAGTGTCATATGTATACAGTGGAATGGCAGAAACGCGGTTTGCCTCATGCCCACATTCTGCTGTGGCTCAACGATAAGGTTGACGCAAACAAAATAGACGATTTTACTTCTGCTGAAATTCCGGATCCTGCGCTGGATCCGTTGCTCCACGAAATCATTAAAAACAATATGATACACGGCCCCTGTGACGTGAATTAGGAAAAAAGGTCATGTTGGTGAAGCGGCCCCACTTGAACAAAGGGTTACCCCCGTAAGTTTATCTCAGAAACGCAGACTGCGACGGATGGTTACCCACTGTACAGATGTAAAAGCCCCGCGGAGGGCGGCAGAACTGTGACAGTTAAGGGGCGCGACAATTGTGTTGACGAGGTGGCCGATTACGTGGCTGGACGCTGCCTCAGCAGTAGCGAGGCCTTTTGGCAAATTTTCGGATTCCCCATACACCAAAGGGCTCCAGCCATTGTGCAGCTTGCTGTTCACTAAAATGGACAGAGGAAGTACTTCACCGAACAAAACGCCCAGTAGGTTGCGGAAAACCCTAAAGACACAACCCTAACGGCTTTCTTTAAATTATGCTCAACAGATGCTTTTGCCAAAACATTGATATACCCCCAAGTCCCGTCCTTCTACGTGTGGTCAAACAACCGGTGGGTTCGCCGAAAGGCTGGCGACCCTGTCGGGGGTTATCCCGATGTAAGGTCTAACTCTTGCCTTGGACGCGTTTATACTGTGCCCCACAGCCAGCAGGAGTACTTTTACCTCCGCCTTCTACCTCAGATATTTGCGCTGTCAACGGCATAGAGTGCCAGTCTTATAGAGAGGCATGCTTCCGTTTGGGATTGCTTGAAGACGACTCCCAATGGGATGCAGCCATGGCGGAGGGTGAACTTCTCAGAACGCCATCACGGCTTCGAACGCTGTTCGCCATTTTGCTTTTGCGATGCGAACTAAGCGATCCTCTGTCGCTCTGGCTAAAGTACAGAGAATCCATGTCAGAGGATGTGCTGTTCTCCGTTCAGCGTAACAGCCCAGGAGTTGAAAGCGGTTTCATTGACTTCATATTCAACAGAGCGCTTTTATCCCTAGAAGATGTTGTTTTTGAACTGGGAGGTGCCTCTTTACCAACTTACGGTTTACCACCACCGCTCAGAGACGGTTTTGACACTGTGCCAACTGAGTTATTGCGGGAAACATCCTACTCCATCAAGGGGCTGAACGCATACATTACCGAAAACGAGCCCAAACTTCTACCTGATCAGAGGGTTGCTTTCACTACCATAAAAGACAGGGCAAACGGCTCCAGTGGAGGTATATACTTTTTAGATACGCCCGGGGGAACTGGTAAAACTTTTGTTACTAAATTAGTCCTGGCAGAGGTACGGCGTCGTGGGGAGATCGCTATTGCGGTCGCATCTTCTGGGGTTGCTGCAACGTTGCTAACGGGAGGTAGAACCGCTCATTCGGCTTTTAGGTTGCCGCTTGATCTATGCCGGTCATAAACTCCTCTCTGCAACATAACAAAAAATTTGCCACAGGTTGAAGTTCTCCGGAGATGCAAACTTATAGTTTGGGATGAGTGCACGATGACACACAAGGGCGCCCTTGAGGCACTTGACCGAAGTCTCCAAGACATCCGCGACTCCTCCGATCCCATGGGTGGAGTAACCCTTCTCCTCGCAGGCGACTTTAGGCAGACTCTACCTGTTATTCCTAAAGGTACACGCGCTGACGCTGTCCGCCCCTGCCTGAAGTCGTTTGCCCTTTGGCGCCACGTGGAGAGTCTTAAACTGAGCACGAACATGCGTGCCTACTTGAATGGGAAATCCAGATCCGCTGACTTCGCACGAGACCTTCTTGCTCTTGGAGAGGGGAAAATGCTATCTGACACACAGAGTTTTGTGCAAATGGATCAGATGCCACCACTGTTGAATCACCGGATGAATTGATGTATGCAGTCTTCTACAACCTATCCACTAATTTTGCTTGGTTTGCTTGGAGGGCCATATTGGCACCGAAGAACTGTACAGTTGATTCCATCAACCTTAAACTGTTGGATTGCATTCCCGGGCAATGTCATGTTTATAAGTCCATCGACAGAACTTCCGATCCATCTGAATTAGCTGAGTATCCCATAGAAGGTTTGAACTCCCTTCAGCCGTCCGGACTCCCACCTCATATTCTTCGGCTCAAAGTTGATGCTCCGATTATGCTAATCAGGAATTTGCTCCCACCTAAACAGTGCAACGGGACTCGCATCATTATTAAATCCCTTTCTCCGAACCTGATTGAGGCGAGCATTGCAACTGGCTGCGGCAATGGGGAAGTCGTTCTGATTCCCAGGATGCATCTTCTTCTGTCAGACGCAAGCATACCAATCAACTTTCGTCGCTCACAATTTCCCGTGAAGCTTTGCTTTGCTATGTCCATTAACAAATCACAAGGACAGACGCTTAGCATCGCAGGTCTGCATTTACGTGAGCAGTGCTTCTCTCACGGCCAACTTTACGTTGGGTGCTCACGAGTTGGGTCTAAGGACAGGGTTTTCATTTACTCTCCCAACAACTGTGCTAGAAACATAACCTACACACAGGTCCTATAGACAATCCACCCGGTAGCGTTTAAGCGCCATGGACACATATGCAGTCCGATTGCATGGCAATTTTTTTGTTAGTCATATTGGTTTTAACGTTAGGTCGTCGTAGTCTCTACTTGCCATTACTAAGACATCTTTGTAAAGGTTATCCAGCTCTTTTGCTGCCTTCTGACTTTTATACCTTCACCCGCCATCATCGCGTTTGTTTGTACACTATGATAACCTCACCGTATTCAGTTGCAACACAAGCTGCTAGACACATGAACACCGGCATTAGACATGATTGCTCCACTACAGTTCCAGTTTCATTAAGAGTTGATTGGAGCACCTGCAGTTCGTACCAGTGCATACAAGCACATTCACACTTGAGAAGCTTCGGAGTTCGCTTAATTGTCACAAAAGTCGAGTGCGTCTACGAAATTAAGGCTTCTGCTTCCATATACACTTTACGGCTGCCATGGGTGAAACATGACAGCCATACAGCTCTATTGTTTTGTTTGTAGTCGTGTAAAAAAAAACTAAAAACACACGCCAAGTACGGCGACCCCGGTCGGTTTTCATAAGCTCTCAGCTTGACTGCGACTGAAGAGAAGGCACTTCTCCATTGCAATTGAGGCGCTCGGCCGTACGGCGACCCCGGTCCGGTTCCATGAGCTCTCAGCCGTGATGTTGACTGCGACTGAAGAGATGGCACTTCTCCATTGCAATTATGATGCTAGGCCTTACGGCTACCCCCGCTGCGGTTTTAAGGGCTCTCAGTCGCGATGTAGATAGTGACAGATTAGAATAAAGGAAGTTATATTACAGAAATGTTCTTACCATGACACCCCGTCACTCTTCGCTCTTCTCTCGGTTTTACGGTTCTGCTTTGTGGTCGTGGCAGCGCCGTCTTTTGGGCATAAGACGCGTCTTTTAGTTAGACAAGTGATTTGTTTGTGATTGCGCACGGCACATACTTTATGTCTATGTTTTCCTCACGGCACGTTTTCCCTTCAATCCCTATGTATGTTGCAACTGAATCATGGTTTCTTGACTACTTACCACAAGTGCTTCCAGTAATGCTTAACGGTCCAATTGGTTAAAGCAATAACTGCTGCCAGCTTTTACTCACAGATGTCGTAGTAATGGCAAATGACTGATGCTACAACGGCTTTCCGTTACTTCCTTCGATACCTTCGAATACTTGGGCCTGCATGATGTCTGCTTAAACTTTGTGTGCATTGCGTTTCAACGTTTTGTAGAAACTTAGTTCCTGTCGACTTACAAAGCACATCTTTCAAAGTAACAGCCGTCCCCAAATCTTACTGTTACATCCCCGGGCAACGCCGGGCTCTACTGCTAGTTAATAATAAAATGAATGGAAATACAAATAACACAGTAAAATGTAATAAATGTACATAAAATTATAGTATTTTATGTACACTTCTGATAAAATTTCATAAGAAAGGTACCTATAAATGAATTAGATACCTTTCTTATGAAATTTAATCTCACTCTTAACAGTCTTATATTTTCATTTCTTTATAATATATTTTCCATAAAGCATCGTAAACGTAAAGGTGAAAGCTAAGTACAACCCCCATCAAAAAACAAAAAAATTGAGCGCTGAAAGTTTTCCTTAAAAATAACGAGGTAAATAATTTGTTCACTTAAATCTAAATAATTTCACTTCCCTTCATCCGTAGAAAGAATTATCCTCCCGTAAGCTATGTAAACGTCATGAAAATGTCTTTCGTCACCTGTCAAGTGACGTGAAAGGTGATGACCTGCTTTGATTTATTTTCAAATTCCATCTTTTCGGCGCAGAAGCTAATTTAAGCTTGGTTCAAAATATTTTAAATAAAAATTATAAATTCTGATTTTATTAAAATAAGTTTTGAAAAAATGAAAATTGATTTCTAAAAGAATTTCAAAATGAGATTTTCATCTTTTTTATAAAATGGAAAAAAAATGATTGAAAATGATTGATTATCTGTCAGTTTTGATGACAAAAAAAAACAAGATTTTAACGAAAATTTCGGACGTGCTAGGAACAATCAAAAAATGTAAAAAAATACCCCCAAAATACTTTGATCTTTCCTCTTTAATAATAGCATGAACATTTAGACGACAAAATTTTGTTTTTGTCAAGTTTGGCGTCTTTTTCATCATGCTATGCTCTTTTTTAGCAATCTCATGGATGTACCTATCTAAAAACCTGGAAAAAAGAAACTCCGTTTAGTGATTTTTACATATTAAACATTTTGCGGGATGGATAATTATGCTGTTTCACCATTTGAACAATTTTATGTTACACCCGGTATATATATATATATATATATATATATATATATATATATATATATATATATATATATATATATAGATGCTTATGAACAACTTTTTTCGAAGATGAAATATACTAAGAAACGTGAAAGAACAAGGTAGGGTGATGGCAACATGGATGATGTTTTGCTCCTGTTGCCAATAAATATTTCACCTCATGTGGAGAACTTATTAAACAATAATCAGAAATAAGTGTCCCAGTAAATAATTTGCCATTTTTAACTGTATTTCATTTGTAATAAGGAATTTGCATTTTTTGTTGTTTGTGTTGATTTTTATCTTGTTATACCTGCAGTTTGATTTGGTCTGGTTTGGTTTGGTCTGGTTTGGTTTGGTTTCTTTTACAGCATATCAACCTCACTGGGTTATGTAATGCCGAAAATTTTTATTGCTATTAATATATTTACTTCAAAAATGTATAGCTGGTAATCGTTTTCAAAAAAAACAATTCATTACTGGTAATATGTTTTACAAAAATGTATTGCTGGTAATAATTTTTCGTCAAAAAATGTATTGAAGGGGTTTAAACACAGATTGCGGGGTTAAGAATTTGCCTATACTTGGGACCCCTAAAAGGCGATGCCAACCCGGTTCAGACTGGACCTGGAAACACCAGCAATTAAGAGGTGGTTCCACGCTCCACAAAACCACCTGATCAGATGCCTTGCTGCGGGACGTAGTTTATCGTCTTACCCAGAACGCTATGCTGCAGTAAAATAAGGAAAATTGTTTAAATAATATAACATTAAATTCATTGTTTCTTCTTTAAAAATACAGTCCAAGGCAGTTTTCTGGACGTAGTGGTCAGGGGTCGTGACAATTTATTATAGTCTTTTGATATCATGTCCCTCCTTTGAGACAATGCATTTCATATCATGTCGCATCTCTGAGACAATACATTTGATAACATGTCGCTCCCCTGACACAATGCATTTGATATCATGTTCCTTCGCTGCGACAATGCATTTGATATCATGTTCCTTCTCTGAGGCAATACATTTGATACCATGTCTCTCCTCTGAGACAATGCATTTGATATCTCCTTCCTCTGAGACAATGCATTTGATATCATCTCCCTCCTCTGAGACAATGTATTTGATATCATCTCCCTCCTGTGAGATAATGCATTTGATATCATGTCCTTCCTCTGAGACAATGCATTTGATATCATGTCCCTTCGCTGCGACAATGCATGCGATATCATGTTCCTTCTCTGAGACAATGCATTTGATATCATCTCCCTCCTCTGAGGCCATGCATAACTTTCTGGCCTGCTCTCTCCAAAAGTTTGCCAACCCCTGCTTTAAATGATGCCAACTTGATAGTTTTTATTTCTCTTCGTTCTTTTTATTCATTCTATTCAACACTGTTCATCTTACATTATCACATTAACTTCATTTTTTCTTTAAATCTCTAAACCAAAGCCGCCTTCTTGATAGAACGGTCTGAGTTCGAGGCAATTTATTATAGCAAATTCGATATTATGGCCCTCCTCCAAGTCACTGCAAAGCAACTGACTCGCTCCCTCCAGAAGGTTAACGACCTCTGGTGTAGATGATATAGACTGCGCCAGGTTTTATGTTTCGCTTATATCTCAGCGGGATATTGTGATATCCGTTTCACGGTCGACTTGTTTAAAAACCACGATGCCTACATTAAGTACCTCTGGCATTATGTACCGTTACCCCTGATTATGTAGGCGGTCATGGCTCTCGACACTTCACTTTCTCTTACAGCTCTAAATAAATTCTGTCTGTTCTTTATTTCTAAACCCTGTTCCACCATCATATTTCTCAAGCTCATCAATTATGTTGTTTTCCTCTAAACCTCTTGCCCTCAATCCGTCCTGTGAGTAACAGATTTTACAAACCCTCCTTTCTCAGTACGTACCCCAGAAATTTCAACTGTCTCTTCCTGATGTTCAATATCATTTTATTGCTAGTTTACATGTGAAAGAGCTTAAATAATGATCAGTACTTGCAGAGCACATCGTTAAGCCTTATTGTACTTGCTAAAGATATAAAATTATGAAGACATTTTTATCATGGTCAAGTTTCTTTTTTCCTCGCCAAATGAAAAAATTGATTGTGTCGTACCTTAGGTCTCAACAGAATAAAATGTCGCAAAATCTCAAACCCAGATTCGAAGTCTATCAAGGGAGCACACTGCAGTGTACGATGTTTCTCTATAACGGATATGTTGCATATTCAGAAAAGTCAACCGAAAGAGAAAAACACGTCATAAAATATTGAAAAGAAACTATTACAGGACATCAAAGGATGCAAAATATAGTTGCACCAATTATATTTTAAAACCCCAGGTGTTATTTCGTTATTGCGATGGAATTTATGATAGCAAAACGGCCTTGCAACATCAAAGACATGGAAAATAATTACAGGTTCGCGAACTGTTTACGCACTATAATCAGGTGATTTTCTCTAAACGTTAAATTATTAATTTATTTTAAGTCCATAAATAGTTCCTTAGCAATGTAAAATTAGACGAACCCGTATGAAATGTTACCTTTAAAATCATGAAATGTGACCATGAGGATAGAGTTAGGATTTCCCCGAATTAGCGGCGGGTAACAAGATATATATATATATATATATATATATATATATATATATATATATATATATATATATATATATATATATATATATATATATATATATATATGTTTCATTAAAAACGTCTGGCAAGGTACTGTGGTTAAGTTTGATTTTTATTTAATTTTTCTTATGTTAGAATTTTCATTTCCTTCTGGAAATAAGATTTATACGAACACAGTAAACATTAAATAAAAAAACTTAACCGAAGTCCCCTGTCAGTCGTTTTTAAATCAACTTGTATAAAAGAGGGATTGCCACCGAAATACACAATTGTATATATGTATGTGTGCGTGTGAGAGAGAGAGAGAGAGAGAGAGAAACAGAGAGAGAGAGGGTCTGTTTGTTTACTAGGCTTAGTTTAGTTTCCCCATAATCGTATGTGAGGTCCATATGTAGTTGTACTTTCTTTCCTCGTTTCTAAACTTTGGTGTGCGGGTGGTGTAATGGATCACGGCTCTGAATTGTAGATCGGAGAGCCGTGTTCCAATTCCAGTTCATTATACTCACTTACGCACAAAGAAATATGAATCCACCTCTTTCCCCAAAGCTCTTGTTTAATTGTATAAGTAAATCCTTATTCTTATCACCCTAAAAATCTTACAATCGAAAAATATTTCAAACTTTGCAAATCGTAAGAAACAAACTAATCAATCGATCAGTCTTTCTTTTTTATCAGTGTGTTCATTGAATTTTATATATATATATATATATATATATATATATATATATATATATATATATATATATATATATATATATATATATATATAAACAAATATATATTATACAGTGTTGTTCGCTAAAAGTGACTCACCTGATATTTTTTTACTTAAAATTTTTTTCACCTATTGTTTTTGGAGTCAAACTAATTTTTAATCTTACTAATATAAAGACCCCTTCCCGACCACCTAGTGAAAAAAGTTTACTCACCCTAAGGTATTCTGTTGATAATTATAATTTTGGATATAAATGAGATTTAGGGAAAAACTTTGTGCAAAAAAAGTGACTCACTTAATTCCTGCAACTAGTAATCAATAGAAACATAACCGAACAGCTTTAAATAAAGTATAATAGAGGTATAATTTATTTATAATAGGTAATATAGTTCGAAATATTTAATAATCTATGGGTCCTCCTTTATTTTGAATAACCTTTTCAACCCTTTTTGGCATTGACTTGATTAGGTTCTGGCAAATCTCATCTCCAAGCATTGAATTCCATTCGGATATGAAATTCACAATCAAATCCTCTTTGTTGCTCAACTGCTTTCTCGAGAGCCTGTACTTTATAATGCTCCATAAGTTTTCTATGGGGTTGAGGTCAGGAGATTGGGGCGGCCATGTCATAACACTCACCTGCTTCTCATCAAAGTATTCCTTCATCAATTTTGATTTGTGACAGGGAGCATTATCCTGCATAAAAATGAGCTTGGTGGGGTCGATTTGCACCCTTTCAGCAGAAGGGAGCAGACAAGACTCTAAAACTCTCTTGTACTGCTCGTTCCTGAAGGTCTTTTCAATAGGTTTTAAGAAACCAGTTCCATGAAAAGAAAAGCATCCCCAGAACATTATACTGAACGGATGCTTGACAATACTTACTGCTAAATTCAAAGAACTTTCAAAGCTTCTTCTTCGGATTTTAGATCGCTTATCGTTTGAATTTAGCCCAACTTTCGTTTCATCGAAGAAGAGAACATTTAGTAAAAAAAATCAGGTGAGTCACTTTTATCAAACAGCACTGTATATTTAATTTCGCGCATGTGCGTTGTTTGTCTTTGATTTTGTTGTCTGCACAGTATCGCAGGGTCATTTGCTTGGCATCTGCTTGGCATTCGCACCGGGAGCTATAATATGAACATTTCAGTGTTTGGGTGTCAATCTGAGAACAGTGCAGAGGATTCGGAAAGAGTTGGATGAGTCTAATAGTGATTACGAAAGTGTTTGGCGTGATCAGTAGTGATGCCTATGTTTGTGAGCAGGCACCCCACCTAAACTTTGTAAGTAATATATATTTGATACATAATTTGTCTAGAGAAATTAAAACCCAACCACCCCTCATCAAAATAGATTGAATTTTCCCTAACCTTAACAACTCAAAATATTAAGATTTTCTGCGCTTATAAATTAAGTAAATTTCTTAGAAATTTATTCCTAGCATCACTTGACAATGAAACGAAACTCTGGATTTTAAGTTTAATTTTTATAATTTACAACTTTAGTTTCAGTTTATATATATATATATATATATATATATATATATATATATATATATATATATATATATATATATATATATATGTGTGTGTATGTATGTATAATGATTAGATTCATAGAAAGTTTTGATATATAGGTTTAATATATCCAATCGATAAAGTCATGAGAAAGAAAGAAAGAAAGAAAGATAGATATAAAGAAAGAATTCCGTAAAAAAGAAATGAAAAACAGACAAGAGTTTCTTTTGTAATAAGTCAATCAAAGATTTATCTTCACCTCAAAATGTTGCCAATCCGATGAATTGAAATTTCTTTTTTCATTCTAATCATGATTTTAAAAAAAAAAGTTAACTTCTCAAACGGATAACAGTAAATGAACTTTTGTATTTGCGCAGTAAAACGTTTCGTGTCATCCGTTTTTCTCTGCGGGCGAGCTTCCATTTCAATAGATGCTTGTACTTAAATGTGCACACATATATTGCTAATGGACATATATCAATAGCGTAGTACTGTACAAGGCAAAAAAGAAAAACCGTGTATAGGGGGAGAATATTGTATTCTGCCAATCTCTGAAATGTGGGGAAGACTTACCTACTTACATTGAAGTATTCCGAGTACAATGTTCTAGCCGGACTCAAAAACCGACCACTGTCAGAAATTAGGAAAAATATTATTATTTCATTTACTACGATATCACATCAACGAAGTTCATAGACATAGAAACTGATCTCTAAAATAACCTAGGTAAATAAAGTTCTTAACAGCAGCAAGAAATAGCCTGTACATTTTAATGCTTACAAAACGGAACTACTATATTTTAGTCAGGATGGAGAACCTTCTTTGCCGTCTATCTGTATGGCTGATGCTAACCTCCGCTCCTTCTTGACCTCACGTTTCCGCTGCAATGAAGTGGAATGATTATACTGAATCAATTACTAGTCCGCTGCTAAAATAATTACGTTCAATGTGTCTTGCCTGACTATTTTTGTCTTCAGAATCCATCTTGCACACTTATAAATCTACCATTTTTCCGTGCATTGAATATTGCTGACATATTTGGCCCGATGTCCCTGCTATATATCTCGAGTTTCTCGACAAAATCCGAAGAAGGATCTGTGAGCTTTCCAGATTGGTACATCGCCCGCATGAATTTAAGCGTACAAATTCATTGGCAACTAGGTTTTAAATTTGAAATAGCTAGGTGCAACTGTATGTTATATTTTAATAGTTTTTTTTTCTCGCACTTCTCGCCTGTGAAACTCTCTTCCGGTTTCTTGTTTTCCTGCCAACTTCAAGCTTCAAAACTTTAAATACAGCGTCAATCGCCATTTTCTGTTTTCCTGGATCCTTTTCTTTTATTCTCCTTTTTCTTTACTAAGTCTTCTCGTTCTCTTTCACTCGCAGTAACCTCCTTGCATCTTAGTGGCATTATCGCCTTGCTTGTGGGGAAATGATTAAAAAGTGTTGTTTAAAATTTGCCATATTAATAAGGGGAAAATGTTCAGTAACGCAGATAGGGTTTTTATAGGAAGAGGCTGACTAGACAGGGTTCACATTTCAGACTATGTACCACTACTACATTAACGGGCTGTATATATAGCAGGCTATTTATATAGGTCACTAGTGTGGGGACAGGAAATAGGCACCTTTCAGTGTCTTTTGTTTCGGAATAGTACAGAGTTGTTATTTAAGGTCATGGACTCTAGATTGCTTATTTATGCTGGTTGGGTGGTTGGAGAAAGTGTGTATGTAAATAGGCTAATATTATTCAAGGACACGACAGCCAGGTTGCTTATTTGTGCAAGTTGGGTGGTTGGAGGACGTGTGTATTTAAATAGGTTAAGGTTATTTACGATCATGACCACTAGATTACTTATTTATGCTGGTTAGGTGGTTGGAGGATGTGTGTAGGCGAAGGTTATTCACGGTCATGGCCTCTGGATTATTTATTTATGCTGGTTGGATTGCTGGGAGAAATGTTTATATTATTTATTATTTTATTCATTTGTTTTGTATATTATTTCGTGTAATTTTTCTTTTCTTTTTTGTGTTTCTAAATTCTGGTATTTGGAATAAAGTTTATTAGAATTAGGTTACGGGATTTATTTTATTTTATTTATTTATTTTATTTTATTTATTTTATTTTATTTATTTTATTTTATTTATTTTTATTTTATTTATTTTATTTTATTTATTTTTATTTTATTTATTTATTGATTTATTTCTTTTATCAAATTTATTTATTTTATTGTATTTATTTTATTTTATTTATTTATTGATTTATTTATTTTATCAAATTTATTTATTTATTTTTATTTTATTTATTTATTTATTTTATCAAATTTATTTATTTTATTTTTATTTTATTTATTTATTGATTTATTTATTTTATCAAATTTATTTATTTTATTTTATTTATTTTATTTTATTTATTTATTGATTTATTTATTTTATGAAATTTGTTTATTTTACTTTATTTATTTTTATTTTATTTATTTATTGATTTATTTATTTTATGAAATTCATTTATTTTATTTTATTTATTTTTATTTTATTTATTTATTGATTTATTTATTTTATCAAATTTATTTATTTTATTGTATTTATTTTATTTTATTTATTTATTGATTTATTTATTTTATCAAATTTATTCATTTTATTTTATTTATTTTTATTTTATTTATTTATTGATTTATTTATTTTATGAAATTTATTTATTTTATTTTATTTATTTTATTTTATCTATTTATTGATTTATTTATTGATTTATTTATTTTATGAAATTTATTTATTTTACTTTATTTATTTTTATTTTATTTATTAATTGATTTATTTATTTTGTCAAATTTATTTATTTTATTTTATTTATTTTATTTTATTTCAAATTTAATTTTTTGTCTTTTTTATGATTTGGTTTCAGTTAGCGCAGAATTAAATTCCCTGTCTATATTTAGAAAATAGCAAATCTCTAGACACACACACACGTAGACACACAAATTACACACAAATAAAGAAACACGAACAAAAGCGTGTTACAAGCAACATAACAAGACATATACTTACATAGTAAAGTATTCAAAAATAAATAGTATCCTTATTTATTTTTATTGATATTTGTTTTACAAAGATACCATAGAAAATACGATACACGCACAATATGATAAAAAGCAGAGGTGGGATTTCTCTCTTCATTTTAATTTATTTTGCTGCATCCACTAACCCGACGCCATTTTTATTGTCCCTTTCACCGCACCAACGCATCTTTTCGGAATCACAAAAATACCCACTGTTAACTATAACTACTCCTTTTATTTACATTTTCATGGGGAGAGGGAAAATAACAACTGTTTTTTTTTATTATGTACAATTCACTAAGCGATACCAAATCGTTCTCAGCCTAACCAGGAATGGATTCAAAAATAAATTCTGATACTTGCTTAATCGATCAAATTTTGAAGAATGGGTCAGACCGAGAACGTTTCTGTAATCCTAAATGATTCAGTGATATGAATCTTATTTCAAATGAATTTCCCCAAGTGATGTGGAAAAACGTTTTTGTTTCCTGTCCACACTTGCAATTACTATTTTAATGTATTAGTCTTCATGCCTTATGCATCTATTCATATAGAAATGACCAGATGTAAGGGGTGATCTGTTCACAGAAATTGTCTGACAGGCATAATTGTGTTCTCCTGCTTGTTTGACATGGTGCAGAGTCCTGTTTCCAGACATAGTGTCTTCCAACAGCCACTCCCTTGACCCAGGGCAGCACTTCCTCCTCAAGGCACTTGATGTAGGACTCCGTGTTGAGTTTGATGTCCTGTGGGAAGATGAATGGAGGCATAACGTCGCCATTACTGGTGATCACTCTAGACACTTTCACAATCACAATTAAACTCATCCAAATCTTTCCGAATGCTCTGCACTGTCCTCAGATTGACACCCAAACATTTACAAATGTTCATATTGGAGTTTCTAGCGTGAACTTCAAGCAGTACAGAATGCCGTTTCCAAATTTCTGGCGGAGTGATTTCCTCACGGTGCCCTTTTTCTCACAGCTGGTGCCCAACTGACACCACTATATTGCGCACTCGACGAAATCAAAAACAAACCAAGCACGAGCACGAAAGTAAAAATTAATATAAACTTTATCTTTAGTGGGTACATGTATTTGAATTGATATCCCTGTTTTTGTTTTCTTCTTCTTAAACAATGAAATTAATAACAACCGGCCTAGATTGAAAAGTCTTACTAATGAAATAAAAACCGCATCCTGGGTAAGACAATAAACTACATCCGGCAGCAAGGCCTCTGATCAGGAGGTTTTGAGGAACGTGGAACCACCTCTTAATTGCTGGTGTCCCCAGGTTAGGGTCCCAGCTATGGGCAAATAGTTAAACCCCAAACTGGGGTCAAAACACTATGAAAATATAAAAATAGCTTTTAATACCAGCAATACATTTTTGTAAATAATTATTACAAGCAATAAAGTTTTGAGGAAAAATTATTGCCAGCAATACATTTTGGGGGGAAAAATCACCAGCGATACATTTAAAAAATAATAAAATATCACCAGAAATAAAAAATCTTGTCGGCATTAAATAACCCATTGAGATGTTGATATGCCATAAAACAAACCAAACCAAACCAAACCGAAATATAAGCAGCTATAAAAGCTGTTTCCCTGATGGAGAAAGGGATACAGGTTCGATTCCTTTCGTCGGCATAATCTTTCATTAATAGGTTCTTATTAATTTCAGTTTAAGAAAATAATTTTAAAAAAAACAAACAGAAATCGCACATCAAATACGTGTACCCTCTAAAAGTGTTACTTATAGTAAGAAGAAATTATACACACACATATACATATATATACATATATATATATATATATATATATATATATATATATATATATATATATATATATATATATATATATATATATATATATAAAAGGTGGTACTCGCTTGGAAAAACCTTAGGTATTTCGGCTTGTAGTAGAACAAATTATTACCCAAGGAAAAATGAGGCATAAAAAAGAAAGAACTAAGAACATGAAATTGAGGCGAAAACAATCGTCCAGAGTTCAAGCTCAGAGTGCAAAGAACCCCCCCAAAACGAGTAAAAGCAACTACGTAAAGTGCTCAATACACGAAGTAGAGCAAACCTTATATAAACCTAAAGAGCCAGGCAAACCTACCTAGGTTTCACCTAAACGGATCGTCAGGGTCAAACTGGCCAAAGAGGTAAAAATGGAACAGAATATATAGCTTGAACCAAAAAACAACCATAATCACGTGACAAAAAAAAAAGCCCCAAGTAAAACCAGTAAACACTCAACAACAGGGGGTATGGGGTTGCATTCTTTATTCAACAACGAAGGAAAAAAAAACTATTCTAATAACCAGCGCATCCTATGTCTACACCTACTAAGAATTTCCGATTTTAGATTTAATAAATGTTTGGGTTCTTTATAGCTAGCAATAGCTAACTGTTTCTCGGTGCATAGGAAACAAAATTTATCACCTGCTTTATACCTGTGACATTTTTTTTAAATATTTCCCATTTCAAAATCGGGCCTTTATTATCCTCTTGTTTAACCTTCCATACATAAGAAGACAAGGTAGTACTGTGTTTGTAAGTTTCGCTATTGAAACTACTAAGGTGGTTATAGTATCGTGATTTGAAATTATTCTAGGTAGATCCTATGTAAACCTTAGGGTTTTTATCGGTATTGTTCGGTTTATCCTTATATATTTTACTTGATAAACTACGCCTTCCTGTTGGCATTTGCCCTGGAAGGGGCAAGCTTCCTTATTCCTACAATTACACTTAGGGGGAAGGTGCGTGGTTTGTCTTTAATTTTTCTCCTATTATATTTATTAATTAAACTGGTCATATTAGGCTTACAGCTATAGTTTAGTTTGACGTAGTTTTTATTGAAGATTTTGTGCAACGTATTTGTTTGTGGGAAATTCTTTTTAAGTAGTTTAAAAAATATCTTGCCTATATTAGTTTTCACCGCTAAATTATATGAGGGGGGTTAAACCATAATATTTTTCTACTTTTGGTTTTATGCCTGCTTTGCGTTAGGGGAAAAATTCATATCAATATATTCTATTTTACTATTTTGCCCACTACTCTTTAAGGCTTGTTCGTAGATTAGTTTATTTGTATTAAAAATATTATTATTAGATGAGTTAGTGGACAATCTGTGATTAATACCTTCAGGTATTTGTTTCAAAATATGTGCCGGGTGTTGTTAGAACCTACGTCGATATGTTGATTATCTTTTCTATACAGTGAAATCGTACCATCACGTAAATATAAGGTTAGAGGTTTTAAAAAATTTTTGTAATAAATAATTAATCTAATTTTTTTCCTATTGTCAACTGGTGTTATAGCAAAAAAAAAAATAGATTAATCATTTATTACAAAAAATTTAAAACCTCTAACCTTATAGCTAAAAATAATAATTCAACTCCTAGAACACAATTAAATAGGGCAAATATTATTTACGAATTTAAATGCCCATTAAGGAATTGTATTCCTGATCAATCCAAATCCGTAAATAATTATATAGGCCACACTACAACATGTTTGACACGCAGACTCACTCTACACCTTTCTGACAATAGCTCAATTAGATCTCATTTAAATATTCATCGAGACCTACTGGACACTATTCGTAACATACTTGTTGACAACACTAATATAATAGCATCATCTACATGCAAAAAAAGGCTAAAAATAATGGAAGCATTATTAATAAAAACAAAAAAACAACATTTAATAATATTAACTTTGAACATGGACACAATATCTTGACCATGTTTTGAAAAATGAAAACATTTTATAAACCATACATACAATAAACTATTTCTTATTTAACAGTTAAAATATTTAATCCTTGAAAATGGCTAAATGTATAGCCGAAAGCGCTTGGGTAAAAAGAACATACGGTCAGTTTTTATATAATTTATCATCCGAAAAGAAAAAATATTAGATCGCATGAGAAATTGTATAAAAACTAAATAAAGGCACCGTATATATATATATATATATATATATATATATATATATATATATATATATATATATATATATATATATATATATATATATATATATATATCAAGGCATAAAAAACAATTAACGGCCATGTTAGATTTAAAATAAAACACCAGTTAACCGGTTTCGTCCCCTCTCATCAGAACTGTTAACGGGGAATAGAAATTATGAGTACATCAGGTCCAGGCGACCGTCTCTTTGTAAACAAAGGGACTGTTTGCTTGGGCTTGCTGTGCTGGGTCTCTAGCATCTTGTGTGGTATTACTTTGATTATATACACTTTTTCCTTTTTTTTTTTTTATTTATCTTTTTCTTCCCTGCCCATTCATTCATGTCATCCATAACAGATATTTTCCTCATAATTTCTGTTCCCCGTTAACAGTTCTGATGAGAGCGGACGAAACCGGTTAACTGGTGTTTTATTTTAAATCTAACATGGCCGTTAATAAAAAAAATTTGTTTTTTATGCCTTAATACGCTTCTGTACCGTTGCAAATATATATATATATATATATATATATATATATATATATATATATATATATAATGTCCTTGTGAACCAACATCCATTATGTTTGGTCACGTTTAATTAACAATGTGTTTATCAAATTGTATTAAATGTGAACTTTTTGTTCACAGATACTAGTTTAAGGTTAAGAATTCTAATTCCAGTTTATTTGTTCTGAAGGTTTGCCACAGGGAATACAGAAACATTACTAAGATCAAAGAATTGTCTGTTGACAAAAGTGGGTTACATGCATTATATTATGATACTCTGGTCGGAGGTAGCGAACATTTTACAGAGAACATCAACTGAGTGGTAGGTTTTGTAAAATATGCATGGGAACAACGGAAATGCTAAAGAGAAACATACAAAACAAAATAGTTTGGATTTGCCATAAAATATAGAAAATAGACTGTCTGAAGTTCATATCAAATTTTATGTTTTTGATCGAGTATTTTTAACCCGTTTGGTAGTTATGGAGAACTCAATGTTATTAATATCGTAGACAAGTGTTTGTTAAATACAACCCGGCGTTTTTTTGACACTTTATCCACCATTTTGATCCTCCTTTGCAACAAATTATTCGAAAAAATACAATATAATATTAGACAAATATTATCGATTTTATGTAATAAAACTCAATTTATATATATATATATATAAAGAAAGAACAGTAAGATATATAATCCGGTGTTATTATTGATATTTTTTATTTTTATTTTTTCAAAACAGTGCTCTATGTAAATTTACAGAGCATAAATATTATAAATCAACTGATTTAAAATGTTTTTTCGCTACACAATAATAACCATGTTTCAAAAACTGAAGCTAAAAACTTAAAATTTAATTATATAATTAAATTAAAAGTATTAGTTCCGTTTCATCTTCAAGCGAATATTGAAATAACTTATTTTTAGATTTACTGAGTTTTAAACGCACATATAAATATAAATATAAATTCATAATTTCCTGTTTTCAAGGATACAGAGAAATCCAATCATTCAGACAAGGGGCAGTAGCGTGTTCATTTTTATTAACTATTGTTGTATCAATTATGAGTTACGTTCGAAAAAGAGGTTAATTTTAGGGAGGGTAAGGCTGTATTTTTCAACGAATTCTGACATCCGTTAAATGCATGTCGTCTGGGGTTTTTTTTATTAACGGCAAAACGATTTTCGGCATTTTTTCGTACTTATATACTTAAAGATTCTTTCTAAGGGTGTTTGGGTTAGAATACGTTTTATTTAACTACAATTTTAAAATATTTTTACTCTTAATTACTAATAGACTATATTTCTTTTTAAAACAAGTAAATGTAATAGAATTACTTAAATTATTTAAAATTATTTTTTTATATCAAATTATTTAGGAAAATCTTTGACAATGACGGCAAAAATAGCTATTTCATTTCTCTGATTCAGTAAATTTTTATTTTTTATAAACTTGGTAATATATATATATATATATATATATATATATATATATATATATATATATATATATATATATCGCTCCATATAATCCCGCTAATAATGTCTATCACTTCTATATCTTTGCTTGAACCGGCTTCTAACTCTCTGGGTGGAGCGGTTTGGGAATAGAAGACGTGACTCATGGAGGCACAATCTGTTGGCCTAAGTAAACTTGGATGAGTTACACGACAGAATTTATGAAGAGCGGTGCTATATCCAGTCAAGTTTGTTACCTCTTCGTCACCGAGACCCGTTGGTCCAGTGGGTATGACGCTTACGTCGTATTTTAACGGTCCGGTTTCAATTCTCAGGAATGGATGCGTACTGCTGATGAGTCCCAAAATAGCACGAAACGGCCGTCCAGTGCTTTCTGTTAGCATTGTTCTCGAATCGATGAATTACTTAATTATGACTATTCAAAATCCCCCTAATAATTTCTCTCACGCACGCACACATACATACATATATATATATATGATAAGATAAAGTTATATATATATATATATATATATATATATATATATATATATATATATATATATATATATATATATATCATAGGATAAAGAACAAATAGGCAATGTTTATAAATCTAACAAGTTTCGCTTTTATTAAAGCTTCCTCAGAAAATGAGATATGGAAAAATGTTTCTGGCATTTTTATTTTGTGTTTGATTTTCATTGTTTAAACAGACTTCACGTGCATTTGATAAATCAAGAAGCGTACGTGTGTATAATTTATGAGTGTAAGTGTATAATAGTGCGAGATTCGGATGATAATGCATATACGTGTGTGTCTGTGTGTGTGTGTCTGTGCGTGTGTGTCTGTGTGTGTGTGTCTGTGCGTGCGTGCGTGTGTGCGCGCTCGCGTGTGTATATGTGTTTGTTGCTAGTAGGCATTATTTATCTTTGGAGGTTGTTCCTATGTGATCAGCTCTTTATACATATATATTTATATATGTGTGTGTGTGTGTGTGTAAAGAGAAGGGTAAACTTATCTTAGCCGATGTAAATCTAAGGATTTTATTTTGTGACATGTATTTATATACAAGAGCAGGAATGTAATTGTTTTTTCAAAATGTTTTGGTAGAGAAGTGCTCATGAATATTCATGAAGTTAGCAAAAAAGTCAAGTTAGCTCGTGCCGTGGCCCTAGACATCTCCAAAATGTTTGATAGAGTTTGGCATGACGGTCTTCTTCGCAAGCTCCAGGGTTATGGTATCACAGGTCGATTGTTTGACCTAATACAATCATTCCTGTCAAACCGTGAATTGAAGGTCGTTCTCAATGGATTCATCTCCAGCTCCTATCCCACTAACGCAGGTGTTCCTCAAGGCTCCATCCTAGGCCCTACTCTGTTTCTCATATTCATAAACGACCTTCCTGACGCCATAGACTCCCAAGTCGGCATGTATGCGGACGACACCACAATTTACTCCTGCCTCAAACACAAATCTAGTGATGCTGACAAAGATCTATCCACTTCCCTTCTCCACATTCTTTCACCTTTCATTCCTATCTGCTCTCGCTCCAAAACTTCTGTAACCCCCTTGCCTTGATCGATCCACTGTCTTTCTCTTTCTCCACATCCTCTCCTTTACCACTCCTATCTGCTCTTCCTCCAACGCTTCTATAACCCCTTGCGTGATAGTGGCCTTCAGCCTTGCTTGGGGTGATACGCTTAAAAAAAAAGTTCATGGACGTGAAGTGATACAGTTCAATGAACGAAAGTGTATAGGAAATTTTTTATGTATATATATGTAAATTGTTTTTAAAGAAAGAAAGAAAGAAGAAAAAGTAATAAGCAAAGCAATTTTGTATTTTTCTGGTCATGTATCTTGGCTTGGGATAAGAGTTTTTCTTTCAGAAAAGGAGATATTGGGAGGAACTGTGACGCAGATTTATATTTTGTGAAGATTCGATGGAGGCACTTTGAGAAATTTGCTTCTACGTTATTTACTTCCTTTCTTCTGTAAGTTTTCTTTACCCTTTCTTTCTTTCTTTCTGCTGTAAGTTTTCTTTTCCCTTTCTTTCTTTCTTTCTTCTGTAAGATTTCTTTTCCCTTTCTTTCTTTCTTTCTTTCTGCTGTAAGTTTTCTTTTCCCATTCTTTCTTTCTTTCATTCTTTCTTTTCTGTCTTTCTTTCTTTCTTTCTTCTCTAAGTTTTCTTTTCCTTTTCTTTCTTTCTTTCTTTCTTTCTTTCTTCTGCAAGTTATCTTTTCCATTTCTTTCTTTCTTTCTTCTCTAAGATTTCTCTTTCCTATCTTTCTTTCTTCTGTAAGTTTTCTTTTCACTTTCTTTCTTTCTCCTGTAAATTTTCTTTTCCCTTTCTTTCTTTCTTTCTTTCTTTCTTCTGTAAGTTTTCTTTTCCCTTTCTTTCTCTCTTTCTTTCTTCTCTAAGTTTTCTTTTCCATTTCTTTTTTCTTTCTTTCTTTCTTCTCTAAGTTTTCTTTTCCCTTTCTTTCTTTCTTTCTTTCTTCTGTGAGTTTTCTTTTTCCTTTCTTTCTTTCTTTCCTCTGTAAGTTTGCTTTTCCCTTACTTTCTTTCTTCTGTAAGTTTTCTTTTTCCTTTCTTTCTTTCTTTCTTTCTTCTGTGAGTTTTCTTTTTCCTTTCTTTCTTTCGTTCTTTCATTCTTTCTTTCTACACTTCTGTAAGTTTCTTTTTCCTTTCTTTCTTTCTTTCTTTCTTCTTTCTGCTGTAAGTTTTCTTTTCCCTTTCTTTCTTTCTTTCTTTCTTTCTTCTGTAAGTTTTCTTTTCCCTTTCTTTCTTTCTTTATTTCTTTCTTCTGTAAGTTTTCTTTTCCCTTTCTTTCTTTCTTTCTTTCTTTCTTCTCTAAGTTTTCTTTTCCCTTTCTTTCTTTCTTTCTTTCCTCTGTAAGTTTGCTTTTCCCTTTCTTTCTTTCTTCTGTGAGTTTTCTTTTTCCTTTCTTTCTTTTTTTCTTTCATTCATTCTTTCTTACTTCTGTAAGTTTCTTTTCCCTTTCTTTCTTTCTTTATTTCTTTCTTCTGTAAGTTTTCTTTTCCCTTTCTTTCTTTCTTTATTTCTTTCTTCTGTAAGTTTTCTTTTCCCTTTCTTTCTTTCTTTATTTCTTTCTTCTGTAAGTTTTCTTTTCCCTTTCTTTCTTTCTTCTGTAAGTTTTCTTTTCCCATTCTTTCTTTCTTTCTGCTGTAAGTTTTCTTTTCCCTTTCTTTCTTTCTTTCTTCTGTAAGTTTCCTTTTCCATTTCTTTCTGTCTTTCTTTATTTCTTTCTTCTGTAAGTTTTCTTTTCCCTTTCTTTCTTTCTTTCTGCTGTAAGTTTCCTTTTTCATTTCTTTCTGTCTTCCTTTATTTCTTTCTTCTGTAAGTTTTCTTTTCCCTTTCTTTCTTTCTTTCTGCTGTAAGTTTCCTTTTCCATTTCTTTCTGTCTTTCTTTATTTCTTTCTTCTGTAAGTTTTCTTTTCCCTTTCTTTCTTTCTTTCTGCTGTAAGTTTCCTTTTCCATTTCTTTCTGTCTTTCTTTATTTCTTTCTCCTTTAAGTTTTCTTTTCCCTTTCTTTCTTTCTTTCTGCTGTAAGTTTTCTTTGCCGTTTCTTTCTTTCTTTTTTCTTCTGTAAGTTTTCTTTTCACTTTCTTTCTTTCTCCTGTAAACTTTCTTTTCCCTTTCTTTCTTTCTTTCTTTCTTTCTTCTGTAAGTTTCCTTTTCCATTTCTTTTTTCTTTCTTTCTTTCTGTCTTTTATAATTTTTCTTTTCCCTTTCTTTCTTTCTTCTCTAAGTTTTCTTTTCCCTTTCTTTCTCCCACACAAAAAATAACTTAAGTCATTTTAAGTAAAGGGCCTAACCACAATTGGTCAAAATGTCAAATAGCATTAAAGGTTAAACTGCATATCAAAAGGTTGCTGCTACACTCGTAATAAATTTTGTTCAGTGCTGGTTAGTATTTTTCATTTCTACCATTTCTGGTTGGCCCCCTTACATTGATACGCTTGTTTTAAAAAAACACCATAGCTACAACTGATAAATTGAAAATAATTATAGATATGTTGCCCATATATATATATATATATATATATATATATATATATATATATATATATATATATATATATATATATATATATATAGGTGGGGGATAACATTCTATTTTTCAAAAGTTTATTATTTACCTCTTTGCTTTTATTTTATTTTCTATTATTGTTTATCCAAATATGAGGCCCAAGAGCCACTCAAGATGGAGGGTTACTGCATGAGGTTCTTGTAAGTGATTAAACAGAAGAAATATGAAGTGCATATTTTTAATCCTTTCACCCTAAGCAATGCGCCCTACATTGGTATCTTGTGTCGAACAAAGCTAAATTTATCTACTCCTACATGGTTTTTGAACAGGAGTAGAGGTTTATCCCTTATTTCCTGTTTAATGATTGAGTTTCCTGTCCCTTCTAAATTCTACTTCAACTCCATACTTCTAACGTCTCTGTCTAAACGCTGAAATTTATATTATTATTGGGTCTCCTGTTCATTCTTAAGTCTTTTCTTTCTATTTCACTTCCAGTAGCCCTCCCCCTTGCGTCTTAGTGGCGTTGTCGCCTTGCTGGGGGGTGAATTGATTAAAAGAAAAACACCTCACGTAAGTAATAAATTCTTTCTCTATCCTAATATGCGTTCCTATGTTGCAACTATAAAGAAAACTATTTGATCACGTAGTGTAATGCGCATGCGTTATGTGCCGTTTGTTCTGTCCTATAAATTACTTCCCTTTAGGTCATTTGCAATTACAGGCTGCGTCACGACTGGAAATGGCCATCGTATTTGAAGCCCATGTGTCACGTCTTGTCAGTATTCAATAATTATTGCTGACGCAGCGTCTTGCTATATTCCTGTGCGTTGCTTTTCTATGGCCAAACGGGAAGGAAATAGGGAGTGATAAAATCGGAGAGAGAAAAGAACAAGTAAAAAGGGAGGGAAGAAAAAAATGAATGAAGGGAATAAAAGAAGAAAAAGAAGAACGGAAAGGAAAAAAGAGAGAAAGGAAGAATTAAAAATATGAATAAAGGAAAAAAAAATGGAATAAAAGTTCAAAGAAAAAAGTACAAAAAGGGGGAGGAAGAAAAGGCAAAAAGGAAAGAAAGAAAGAAAGAAAGAAAGAAAGAAAGAAAGAAAACTTACAGAAGAAAGAAAGAAAGGGAAAGGAAAATTTACAGAAGAAACAAAGAAAGAAAAAAGGGAAAAGAATACTGACAGAAGAAAGAAAGAAAGAAAGAAAGTAAGAAAACTTAAAGAAAGAAAGAAAGAAAGAAAGGGAAAAGAAAACTTACAGAAGAAAGAAAGAAACAAAGAAAGAAACAAACAAACAAAGAAACAAAGGAACAAAGAAAGAAAGAAACAAAGAAAGAGAAGAGAAAACTTACAGAAGAAAGAAAGAAAAGGAAAGTAAGAAAGAAATGAAAAGAAAACTTACAGATAAAAGAAAGAAAGAAAGAAAGAAAGAAAGAAAGAAAGAAAGAAAGGGAAAAGAAAACTTACAGAAGAAAGAAAGAAAGGGTAAAGAAAACTTACAAATGAAAGAAAGAAAGGGAAAAGAAAACTTACAGAAGAAAGAAAGAAAGAAAGAAAGAAAGAAAGAAAGGGAAGAGAAAACTTACAGAAAAAAGAAAGAAAGAAAGAAAGAAAGGGAAAAGAAAATTTACAGAAGAAAGAAAGAACGAAAGAAAGAAAGAAAGAAAGGGAAAAGAAAACTTACAGAAGAAAGAAAGAAAGAAAGAAAGAAAGAAAGAAAGAAAGAAAGAAAGGGAAAAGAAAACTTACAGAAGAAAGAAAGAAAGAAAGAAAGAAAGAAAGAAAGAAGAAAAAGTAACAAGCAAAGGAAGGAAGGACAGTGGAAAAGCAGAATAGAAGGAAAAGAAATTGAAAAAGAAGCGAAGACAAAAAGAACGAATTGACAAACGAAAGAAAACGAATGAAAAACATTTATTTTTACGGGGAATATCTAAACACTCATAATCTTGACGTAACGAATATAGTCACGCTTAGTATTTATGCAAGAGCAACGATTAATACGCTTTTCTAAACCATCGGTGAACAGACTTCATCCTGCACGCCACATGCAGCGCTTTGGCATTTAAAGTACATCTCGTGGAAATATGTTCACCGAAGACCTTAGATTAGTAAGAAATAATTCAAACTTTATATATTATATATATATTTAAACAGCTAACCTTATCATCAAAAATAACAACACATCCACAAAATCAAAACTACAAAGAACCAACATTATTTACGAGTTCAAATGCCCCTTAAGGAGC